>PVJA010008946.1:34464-62589 GCA_004027025.1 Myocastor coypus | reverse complement strand
GGCAGGGTTTCACTATGTAGTTCACAATGGCCTTGAACTTTCTGTGTAGCCCAAGATTGTCTGAAGCTTGCAGCGAGACTATCTTGGTCTCAGCCTCCCCAGGGCTGGGATTACGACTATGCTCCACCATACCCAGATTTCTCATTCTTCTTGCCACTTAGTTTCCTTTTTAGATAAACTTTTTTTTTTTTTTTTTTAGATAAACTTTTATTAGCACATGTTGGCAGTACATAATGATTTCCTTCACTATAAGGGACTGGTGCTCAGTTCTTTTACCTCCTCTCCCTCTCCTCCTTTTACTTTTCCAGCATTAGATTCACTTATTTCTCTGGTAAGATCTTATGAAGTTAATTATCACATATACACACTGAAAAACAGACCAGTAGGCCAAAGAACACATCAAGCATGTAGGACAATTGAACAAGACTGTACTTTTAGATACATTGTCCACACTGAGTTATATTACATTTTGCCCCTATTATCTGTCTTTTACTTTTTGATAAATCTATATGTATGTTGAGTTTCTCACAGAAGAGAAACAATGCATTACTTAAGCTTGTGTGTCTAAGTTACTTCACCTGGTATCGTCTCTAGGTCACCCCTTTTCCTAGAAGTGACTCAAGTTTATCCTTTTGGTGGCAGAGTGGTACTCCATTGTGTATAAATACCACATTTTAAAAATCCATTCATCTGTTGGTGGACATATGAGCTGTTTCCAAGAGTTAGCTACTATGTTGGGCACGGTGGCACACACCTTTAATCTCAGCTCTCAGGAGGCTAAAGCAGGAGGCTTGCCACAAGTTTGAGGCCAGCCTGGACTGCAGAGTAAGTACAAGACCAGCTGAAACTACACAGCAAGACACTGTCTCAAAAAAACCACAGCTTTAATGAATTGCACTGATATAAATATGGATATACATACGTTACCATGGTAGATGTCTTAAACTCTTTTGGGGAGATACCTCAAAGGGGAATAACTAGGGTTAAATGGAATGTCTACATTTACATTTAGTTTTCATGGTTCATCAGTTTATACTCCCACCAACAACGGGGAAAGGTTTTTTTCCTTTCTGCAGCATTCGTTATTAGTTGATTTCTTGTTGGTAGCTATTTTTTCTGGAGTGAGAGGGAATTGCACTGTTTTAACTTTCATTTCTCCAAAGGTTAATGATGGTGAACGTTTTTGCATGCATTTACTGGCTGTCTGTATTTGTTATTTGAGGAGTGTCTATTTATTTCAGATGCCCATTTTTAATTGGGTCTTTAAAATTGTAGAGGAAGCCTAATTATTTTGAGTTCTTTATATATTCTAGCTATTAGTCCTTTGTCTGGGGAGTAACTATCAAAAAACTATTTTTCCAATTCTATAGGTTGGCTCTTCACTCTGTGGTTTCCTTTGCTGTTTGTAATTTGATGTGATCCCATTTTTAGGTTCTTGACATTATCTCTTGTGCAACTGGGGTTTTTGTTCACAAAGTCTTTGCCTACATCTATATCTTCAAGCGTTTTACCTATTTCATCTTTCTGCAGATTAAGTGTTGTTGTCTTAATGTTTAGATCTTTGATCTATTTTGATTTTAGTTTAGTGCATGGTGAGAGATATGGGTCTAAGTTCAACCCTAGGCATGTAGATTGTCAATGTTCCCAGCACCATTTGCTAAAGAGACTGTCTTTTCTCTAGCAAAGGGATCCGGGCCCTTGGATATAGATGAGTGTGGCTGGAGTTGTTCCTGTGTCTTCTGTTTTGTTCCACTGACCCATGGGTCTGCTTTTTGCCAGTACCATGCTGTTTTATTTTCATTTATTTATGTTATGGTCAGCTCAGCCTGCCCTGGGGATGGGGCTGGAGCAGCATGTGATACCAGGGGATGCTGTTTTACTTTTTTTCTTTTTTTTCAAAAATCACTGTAGTTTTGTAATATAACTTAAACTTTGGGATTACGATCCTTCTCCCTTGCCCTTGTTCCTCTATCTAATGTCTCAAGAATTACATGAACAGAAATGGTGATGCTAGATATCCTCTTGTTCTTGATTTTAGAGGGAAAGCTTTCAACTTCACTCCATTTAGTAAGATATTGGTGGTTGGTTTGTCATAGATGACTTTTATCAGGTTGAGGTGGGAGAGACCTAGCCCTATTTTCTTCAGTGTTTTTTTTTTTTTTTTTTTTAATCATGAATGGGTATTAGATTTTGTCAAATATTTTTTTCTGCATTTTTTGAGATGATATGATTTTCATCCTTGGTTCTGTTAAGGGTGGTATATTACGTTTATTGATTTATATACATTAAACCATTCTTGCACCTCTAGGATGAATCCTATTTGCTCATGGTATGTAATATCTTTATTTGATGTATTCTGTTTGCCAATATTTTATTGAGGATGTTTGAATATGTGTATACATTAAGGATATTGACCTTGAATTCTCTTTTTTAGTTGGATCTTTTTCTGGTTTTGGAATCAGATTACTGCTTGCTTCTGGGACTGACTTTGGGAGTACTCCCTTGGGAGTACTGCCTACAAACACACGCACACACACACAAAAAAATGTTGTTTTTTCCTATCCAGGAGTGTGAAATATTTTTCATTTTCTCAAATCCTCTTCAACCTCTTTTCTCAGAGTACTGTAATTTTAACTGTATACATTTTTTATGTTCTTTGTGAGATTGATTCTTAAATATTTCTTTTTTTTGGATGCTGTTGTGAAAGGCATGGTTTCCTTAATTTCTCTCTGTGTGTTCATTCTTTTATTTTATTTTTGTATTTTTAGGGAAGAGTCTAAAGGATGTTCAGGGTCTCACAACTAGATCAGACTTGTGATCCACTTGTTTATAGCCTCACAAGAGCTGGGATCACAGGTGTTTGCCACCACACCCAGTCTCAATTGCCATCTCAGCAAATCCCCTGGGGGTGGGGCTGACACAGTAGGCTTGGAGATTGAACCCCCAGCCCCTGGGCCTGCTTGTAGGTGCTTTCTGCTGAGCTATTTGGCTGGCCCTCTTTTTTTTTTCTATAGCCTGATAGACTTCTTTCTTTACTTCAGTTGCTATCACTTCAGAGATTTCAGGCACATGATTTCCAACTTCTTGTATGTCTTTGTCTCTTGGATTTGCTTGGAATGCGTTAGAAGACTGAGATTAGAACTTCCCTCTAAGAACTATTTCATTGTGTCCCATCAATTCCAGTATGTTACACTGAAATTATTATTGTAGAAACTGTCTAATTTCTTCCTTAAGTTCATCTGTGACCTATTGATTATTCAAGAGAGTAATGTTTAATTTTTATGCCTGTTTACATAGTTAATGTGGTTTCTTTTGTTATTGATTTCTAGTTTATTACACTATGATCTGATAATATGCCTGGGCTAATTTTGTTTTTTTTGCATTTACTTAATCATGATGTAATGGCTAATATGTGGTCTATTTTGGAAAAAGTTCAATGTACTTCTTTTTTTTTAAAATTATTTCTTGTTTCAGAACTTTTGTTTATTTATTTATTTATTCTTATGGCCGGCTCAGCCTGCCCTGAGGGCAGGGCTGGCGCAGCATGTGGTGCTGGGGATCGAACCATGGTCCTTGCAGCCACCTGCAGGCGCTTTAGACCACTGAGCCATCTTGCCAGGCCCCTCAATGTACTTCTGAGAAGAATATGTATTCTGTTGTTTGATGGAGCACTCTATAGATACTTATTCAGTTCATTTGTTTGAAGGCTTGGTTCAATGCTAACATTTCTTTATTGAATTCCTTGGTCTAGTTAATTTGTTAATTTGTGATAGTGGGGTACTGAGGTTCCCCATGATTATTATATTGGTGTTTATCTGACTTTACATGTCCATGCTCATTTTATGAAGTTGGGTATGCTGGATATATGTATATATAATGTTATAATATTAGATATATAATGTTATAATATTATATAATGTGTATATTATATATATATTTTAACTCTTCCTGTTGAATTATTTCCTTAGCTAATATGTAGTGGCCTTCTTTGTCTCTTCTGGCCAGTCTGAGCTTGATATCCACTTTATCTGAAATTTGGATAGCAACTACTGCTTTTTTCTGATTCTCATTAGATGGAATATCATCTTTTGATTTTTACTCTATATCTTTTTGAAATAAATGTGTATCTTATATGCTGCTTACTATTGGGTTTTCCTTCTTGATTCATGCTGCCAACCTGTGTCTTTTGATTTGGGGACTGAGACCATTCACACTGAGAGCTATTACTGGGAGGCGTTGACTTATTTTTGCTGTGGGATTATTTTTCTGTTGCTGATTTTTTTGTTTCCCCCCTTTTGTCTAGCTGCTTATCTTACAAGGTATATTTAGCTTTTTGGATTGTTTTGCATTGCTGTCTTCCTTATCTCTTTCTAGGATATCATTGGGAACTTTCTGTAATGAATTTCTTAAGGTGCTCCTTGTCCCGCAAATACCTTACTCCTCCATTAATTTTAAAGAAATATAGGTAAGTTTTCAGGATAAGTAAGTTTGAGTTGGAAGCTGTTGTCTTTTAGAGATTGAAACTCTTCACTCTAAGCCCTTCCAGCCTTTAAAGTTTTTGTCAAGAAGTCTGTTGTGATTGTAATAAGTTAATATTTGTTATGTGAGCTGTTGTCTTTATCTAACAGCTTTTTTTTTTTTTTTTTTTTTTTTGTCACACCTGGGATTGAACTCAGGACCCTATGCTTGTCAGGCAAGTGCTTATTACACTGAGCTATCTCCCTGGCCTAGCTAATAGTTTTTAAGGGTTTGTCTCTGTGAATGACTTTTGTAATTTTGAGTATAATGTGGTGTGGAGAGGCTTTCTTTTGGTTGCAGCTATTTGAGGCTCTATACCTCACTTACCTGTATGTTTATTTCTTTCCTTATATTTGGGAAGTTTTCTACCATTATTTCTGTGAAAAGATTTTCTGTGCCATTTGTGTTACCTTGTTTACTCATTTGAATGATTCTCGGATTAGTCCTCTTTGTATCACCTAGCAGGTGTTGGATCAATTTTTCTTTTTCTCCTGCTGTTTTTAAAGTCTTTGATCAATTAGGCCTTGGCAGCATCATTGCCTTCTAGTGCTCAGACTGTCATCACACAGGTGCATCCTGCTGCCCAGGCTTTCAATATGATTTTTTTTTTTTGTCTTTTTGAGACAGGGTCTCACTATGCAGTTCAGGCTGGCCTTGAGCTCACTTTTGTAGCCCAGGCTGGTCTCGAACTCACACCGATCTTCCTGCCTCAGCCTCCCAAGTGCTGGGATTACAGGCGTGCGCCACCATGCCTGGCTTTCAATATGATTTTTAACTGCCTGGATTTTTTTTTTTTTTTTTTTTGTGAGACCGGGGTTTAAACTCACAACCTTGCACTTGCCAGGCAGGTATTTGTACCATGGAGCCATCTCCCCGGCCCCAATTGCCTGGATCTTTGAACAAAACTTTTTCACACATTCTAATTCTTTGGTGAACTGGCTATTCATGTTTTACATCATTTTGTTTAGTCATCTAGCTTTCTGTTAGTATCTTCTGAGGGCTTCTGTATCTTTTCCATTATTACCTCCTCTCTTTGAGATGTTTTCTAAACCTCTCTGCTAAGATTCAGGTGTGTGACTGGCCCTTTGGTGTCCCCTGGATTGGCTTCAGGGGAGTTGGGGGCTTGGGGAGGCATTTGTTGCTTTTTTCTTCCCATGTTTCTTTTTTTTTTTTTTAAATTTTATTTTATTTCTTGTTTCAGAACTTTTGTTTGTTTATTTATTTGTACGGCCGGCTCAGCCTGCCCTGAGGGCAGGGGATCGAACCGCGGTCCCTGCAGCCGCCCAAGCTTTCCTAAGCAGGCGCTTTAGACCACTGAGCCATCCTGCCGGGCCCCTTCTTCCCATGTTTCTATTGTTTTTCTCTTTTTATTGTGCCAAGGTTTGTGGATGATTATACTTTAAAGCCTTTTTAGTTGTTTTTCAGTGATGTATTTTCTTTTACTATTATTATTTCTTAAAATTTATGCCTTTGGCATAGGGTCTTACTACATAGCTAAGACTCACAGTGATCCTCCTATTTTCAGCCTTCCAAGCACTGGGAGAACCTGTACGTGCCACCATACTGGTCTCAGTGGCTGATTCACTGTGCCTGGGAGCGGGCCTGGTGCCACATGTGGTGTTGGGGATTGAACTCTCGTCCCTGCGTTTGCCTAAGCAGGTGCTTAGTCTGCTGAGCTACTTCGCTGGACCTTAGCGATGTACTTTAGACTGTAATCTTTTACCACAGACCTAGGATTCAATCAGTTTGGTTATTTTGGGAAAGGAGATGCAATGTAGGTAGTTCAGTTGTGAAGTTCCTAGAAATGTACTCTAGTTTTGTTAATGTAACAAAGACAATCTGGGGGCTGGGGAGATAGCTCCGTGGCACAAGTGCCTGCTGGGCAAGTGCAAGGTTGTGAGTTCGAACCCCAGTCCCACAAAAAAAAAAAAAAAAAACCAAAAAAAAAAAAAAAAAACCCTGAAAACAATGTTCATACTACCCCCAAACAAACACACAAACACCCTCCCCAAAGCAAAATAAATAAATTAAATTAAATAAATAATTTTCTTGTGACCTGAATGTGGTGGTTATCTTCTGGTGCCTGTAATTGTATGACAGTATTCAGTTAAAGGCATGACCTGGCTCTTGCTATAATCAAAAGTGGTAGTCAGAACCAGACTGCACGCTGGGGAATCACCAGCAAGCAGGCAGTAGCACAAGGATGGGGTGCCAATCCGGAGACTTTCAAATCCATGGAAATTTAGCAAGTTGGTGGTGGGGGTGGGGCTTTGGGGGGTGGAGGTGGGGCCTTTGAGGGTGGAGGTGGGGCTTGAGTGGCTTAGCGTGTAACACTATGGATGTCTCTTGCTGACCTGACCATGGTTCCCTGACCGTGGATGTCTCCTACGGTTATCCCCTGCCTGGTCACTCTTGGAGCTTAACACTGAGGCCCTGAGATAAAGCTAACCATGGCTTTGAATCCCAGGTTCAGTTGCCCCTACCCTAGGATGGCGCGTGACAAGCATTATACGGTAGACACTTGCGCTGGAGTCACTCACCAGCTGTGGTAGCACATGACATCCACTGCTCCATTCCACAGGTACGTTTTCCCTGAAGGCCTCTGCAGTTTCCTACTTTCACTGTGTCTCTGTAGGTTCATCTTCCTTTCTTAGGAGCCACAAGCCAGGAGCTAGGGAGAAGGTGCAGACTGCCTCTGGCTTTTTCTGCATTGTATGTCGTCTGCCTCTCCACACTCTGCAGGCTCCAATTTCCTGCCATATCTTTCCTGGGTCCCAAGAATCCACCTGTCTACTTCTTTTCTTCCTCAGGTTGTTCATTGTCAGTGTTTGGATCCTGAATCTTTGAGAGGCTGATTTGTTGCTATGTATCATTCTTCCAGCTTCTCAGAAAAGCTCGTGCCATTTTCCGAAGCAGTTCTAGAAGTCCCCTTTCATGAGTGTCATTGGTTGTGCTGTCCTAGCTGTTTCAAGCCTGAATCAATTTACCTTCCATGATCATTTCAAGGAAAAGCCAGACGTCTCCCAGTGCCAGATCTAGTGATAGATGGATGAAGACCCCCTATGAGGTTTCTACGAGCCTGCCTTTATGTTGGATCACACTTGGCAGCAGCAGTGGCCACCCTACTTTTGATCACAATTTGTAGACACTCATGAAAAATGACTTCTAGAACTGCTTCAGAAAGTGGGAGTGTGATGGAACAAGTGTGTTTAAGGTTAGGTGGCATATTTTGAGGGAGAATCAATGGTAGTGCATCTTTCACTATAATAAAGTTTTGTATATTTCATTGTATATTTTGATCACTCCTTGTATTAAAAAAGTGACTTGTGCTTTGCAAGCATTATGTAAATGTCAGTGTCTCCATCATTTTCTTGTAGCAGGTTCAGTCATGTGTGGCATAATGATTTTTCTGTCGGTGACAGACATAGCTAAAGAGGAAGTGAGAGAACTGGACACTATGGAATGGAAAAGCTTACCGCGAAGCGTTTAGTAGAAGCTTTTGCAGGCCGCTACAAGCTCCTTAGATGCTTGAAAATATGGACCCACACCACAAGATTCTCAGGAGAGGAAAGTTTAAGGGGCACACTAAGCTCATGGGCAAATCTGTGATGGAAAGGAAAGGAACCAACGAGGCACAGCACGGCACATGTGTTCCTGAGGGGACACCTGCTCAGGCAGGTCTTCAGGCAGGTCCTGTAGAAGGGATCCAGAAGAAGACACTGTCACCACAGATGATAGGGCTGTGGGTGCTGCTTCCCCAATGGCCTTCCAGTGGGATGAGAGTGGAGGGGAAGGTAGGAATATTGATGGTGCTGACTGCATAGGCCTTGGAGAACTCATGCTTCAGTTTTTAATCAATTTTTTTTTTAAATAAAAGAATACACACACACACACACACACACACACACACACACAGTCTTAGTTACTCTTCTCTTGTTGCTGGGACAAATACCTGACACCCAAAATGAAGCAAGGAAAGGTTTATTTAGCTCACAGTTAATGGAGGTTGCAGTCCATAATTGGCTGGATCCAAGGCAAAGAGGCACAATGCGGAGGCCAGAAGTTCATGGCAGTGGAACAGCAACAACATGGTGACAGCGGCAACTGACCTACCAGGGCAGCAGAGAGCAACAGCAAGAGTCTGTCTCTCTGTCTCTCTTTGTATTACATTCAGGCTCTTGGCCTTAGGATATCTGCCCTAGACCACACCCATAGTCTCAGCAGTACTCAGATCCATAATCCCATTAGTGCTAAAACACATAATCCCAGTGGATCATGAATCAAGTCTCAAACTCTAGAAGTCCTCACCCCATGATTGCATGAGGCTTTGGGGGGACAACTAGACATAAACCATAACACACACACACACACACACACACACACACACACACATACACACTGATATTTAACTCATTTTAAAATTACTGAGTATTTACAAAGTCTTTACAATTTTGTATATATTTTGAAATTTTATTTTATTAGCACGTATGTGTAGAATTTTATTTTATTTTATTATTTTATTATTTTTTTGGACCAGGGTTCGAACTCACGACCTTGCACTTGCCTAGCAGGCACTTGTGCCTCAGAGCTATCTCCCCAGCCCCATGTGTAGAATTTTTAAAAAGTAAGAAAAAAATATATGCAATGAGGACATCAAAAGATTTTTTTGTGCTTGAACCCAGGGCCTCCCTGTTGAGCTATGTCTCCAGCCCTTTTCCTTTCTTTCTTTCTCTCTTCCTCTCTTTCTTTCTTTCTTTATCTTGAGACAAGTTCTTGCTGAGCAATACAGTTTTCCAGGCTGGGCTTTAACTTTTTTTTTTTTTTTTAATTAATGGCCAGCTCAGCCCGCCCTGAGGGCAGGGCTGGTGCAGCATGTGGTGCCAGGGATCAAACCGAGGTCCCTGCAGCTGCCCAAGCTTTCCTAAGCAGGCGCATTAGACCACTGAGCCAGGGCTTTAACTTTTGATCCTCGTGTTTCAGGCTCCCAGAGTGCTGCGGTTGCAGGCGTGAGCTACCATGCCTGGCTAGGAAGAGAATATTTTTGTAGAGATGTACTGTTTGTGTTTTACACTGTTACCACACAACAGTAAAATAAGTAAAACTTTAAATCTCCATGAAGGAAAAGGTTTCAAGCCGAGTGTGGTCATGCATGCCTGTCACTCAAGGAGGCTGAGGCAAGAGGATGGCTGGGAGTTCGAGGCCAGTCTGGTCTACTTAGTGAGCTCAAGTCCAGCCTGAACTACATAGTGAGACCTTGTTTCAAAAACAAAGCAAAACAAAGCAAAGCAAAACAAAACACCAAACAATTGCAGTTAAGAAAGTTTTGCCATAAAGAAAAAAGTACTTTAACCTTCGAGTAGCCTAAGTGTAGAGGATTGATGAAGCGTGCAGCACCAGAAAGCGGATTTAGCTGGCCTGCATGCATATGTACACACCGCTCACTCCTGACTCCCCTGGAGTGACTCCAGCAATTGAACTCAGGCCCTGCGGTTGCCAGGCAAGCGCTTATTCTGCTGAGCTATCTCTCCAGCCCAGGTGCACAGTTTTTAAAACGCTTGGAAATACGGCATATATATTTGTCGTGCCTTTTCTATCTTTAGATCTATTCGGACACACACATGCCCATCTCTGCATGTGCAGTCTGGGCTCGTAGCCCGGGGGTGCCGGTTACACCACACCTCCTAGCTGTGCGTGCCGCCGTATGGTCTGTTTGTGCGAACACACGAACGCCGGGGCGCTCGCTCGCACAGTGAGGACAGCGAGGATCTCGCCCAGCAGCGCGGCTGGGAATGCAGCCCCGCTTCAGGGAGGCGCCTACTCGTTTGCTCACAGCTGCTCTTCCCTTGCGTGGCACATGCCTTTCCTCCGTGCACTTCTATTCCCATCGGATCTGATGAGCAGAGGGCTGGGTATGAACTTGGCAGTGTGGGACACCGAGCGCTCCCTCCCTGAGAGCGGGGCTGCTTCCCACTGGGGCCCAGGCTTTGGAGGCCAGCGCTCCTGCTGGGACCTTGCTCTGACCCGGGAACTGCAGAGCGGCCTGTCTCTCTGTGTCCCCAACACCCTGACCTGTCAGGCTGGGCTCGGTTCCCTCGCTCAGCACCAGGCACCTCAGACCTCAGCTGGGAGGTAACGCAAACAAAGGCGGTTATCTCACCCAGCTCTCTGCTTCTCGGCTGGGCCGCTCGACCCTGCTCTGGACAGCATAAAAAGTCAGGCTCAGATGACAGAGGCAGAATTTAGAGCTGTTTCGGATGGCAGCTGGGATGGGAGCTGTCAGCGAAGACGAGGCTGCACACCCGGGCACTGAGCTCGGCGCTGCGCAGAGAGGGCAGAGCGAGATCCTGTGCAGGCGCCCATCCCCCACAGCTTCTCTCTATTTATAATTCCCCTTGATAATAGAGCCCATTCATTCCCTCTGCGGGCCTCTAATTGCTCTGGAGCGGAGGATGACAGCCTAATTATTAACTTCACAAAAATTGAACTTGGGCTGTGTCAACAAAGCCCATTTGCTGTCACCCAGGGGCAACTCCTTGCCCTTCATTGCGGCAAAGGGCAGTTTGGGGTGGGGGATGAGAAGGAAAAAAAGAAAAACGTTGGCCCGGTTCCAGCGTAAGCAGACTTTTGTTTTCTGGTTTCAAACCATTCACTTCTTCTCTGTCTGCTGGGAAGTGGTTGGCCAGTCACCGGTCCCAGAGGGAGGTGACATCTGGGTCCCTGGAGATGTGGGGTGTGAGTGCCAAGAGAGTCCCTAGGGACTGTTGGATTGGGATGAAACCCCAGGCCCAGTTCAGCCCACAGATGATCTGTTTGGCTAGCAGAACATTTTAAGTCTTATTTATTTTTATGTACTTGATACAGGGTCCCACTATACAGCTCAGACTCCTAGTGATCCTCCTGTTTGCAGCCTCCCAGCAGTAGGATTACACACATTCACCACCATTCCCGAATGCAGTGGCCATCTCAGCATTCCCAGGGTGGGGCCAGCATGGCATGTGGTACTGGAGATCAAATCCCAGTCCTTCTGCTTACCTAAGCAGGTGCTTAGTCTGCTGAGCTATCTCGCTGGTCCTTAAAAGCATTTAAAAATTAACCGAGATAAAATCCACATTATATTTAACCATTTTAAAGCATGCACCTCTGAGCCAGAGAGATAGCTCAGCGGTCTAAAGCACCTGGTTTAGGCAAGCTTAGGCAACTGCAAGGACCACGGTTCGATCTCTGGCACCATGTGCTGTGCCAGCCCCACCCCCCAGGGCAGGCTGAGCTGGCTATAACATAAATAAAGTCTAAAATAAATAAATATATAAAAAATTTAAAAAATCATTGCTATTAAAAAAAATAAAGCATGCACCTCAGGGATGTTTCAGCATGCTCATTAAGTTGTCCAAGCACCACTGCCATTTGCTTCCAATATTTTTGTCACCCTAGGAAGAAACTCTGTACCTGTTAAAAATCTACTCCTCACTCCCCCTACCCCTGGATCCAGCACCCCTCTTTGAGCTTTTATATAGACTGTGCATTTCATGTAAATAGAGCCATATGCTGGTCATCTTTTTTTTTTTTTTTCCACTATGTATCTTTCTGAGGTTCACTTGTGTTGTAGCAGGTAGTAGTGCTTTGTTTCTGTTTTTTTTTTTTGTTTGTTTGTTTGTTTGTTTTGAGAGACAGGCTCTCCCTTTGTAGTCCAAGCTGGCCTTGAACTTGCTATGTAGTCCAGGCCAGCCTTGAATGCAAGATCCTCTTGCTTCAGCCTGCTGTGTGCTGTGATTACAGGTGTGTATTTTCACTTATTCCTTTAAAAATTTTTTTTAAGGAAAAACTTTTAAATTTTAAGAAATTCATACAAAGCTCTGACTTCATTTCCAGCAGCCTGATTGAAATATGATTTGCATACTGCCCAGCCTGCTTCTGGACCTGTACAGTCCTCCTATGGCTTTCACACAGCTCACAGAGTTGTGGCACCACTGCCCTGGTTAGATTAGTTGTTCACACTGAAGTCTCAGGAGACTTCAGACTGCAGAAGACCCACATGGCTGCACCATGCTATTTGCTGGCACCTACAGCTGCCACGGCCTCACCACTTCTGGCTCTGGAGGCACATGCCCTTGGATTCTAGGCCAACACTTCCTGGACAGATGAAGAGACAGACCCATTCCAGACACTGCTTCTCAGGTCATCTAGGGACCTGACTACCAGTAGGAGCAATGTCCTCGACTCTCACTGCTGTGTTGCTCTTTCCAGAGGTATTTAATTGCCAGAATTTCTATCTAATTCTTTTTTTCTGGGTCCTGGGAATCAAAGTCAGGGCCTTGCGCTTGCCAGGCAGTCACTGTGCCACTGAGCACCATCTCCAGCCCAGAATTTCTATCCCAAAGGAGTGACCCTGTGTCTTAGTTACTTTACTTGTTCCTGAAGCAAAATTCCAGACACCTAAAGTTAAAGGGGAAAAAGTTCATTTCAGCTCACAGTTTATCCAGGTTTCGGTCCATTGTCAGTGGGCTGAAGGTAGGGCAGCATGGCAGAAGGGCATCGCAGAGGTCAAACAGTCCATGGAAGAGCAGGCAGGAGGTGGCACAGCAGCAGCTTCCTCTCCTTTTACCCTAATCACGCTACAAGCCTTTGGGTGGTGCCACTCACGGCCAGGGTAGGGATTCCCATTACCCACACCCAGAACTATGATAATTTGATTAACAGACTAATCCAGTCCCATAACCCTAATCCCATTGTTACGCCCTTAATACGCATCCGTGCACCTTAGACCCAGCCACCTCTGAAAAGCCCCACCCTCAAGCCCATGCACCTGTGGAAGAGCAGCTAGATATAAGCTGTGATGCCCTGTGCCTACAGCCTTTGCACTATTTATTTGTGTTTTTAAAAATTTTTTTTCTTGTTTCAGAGCTTTTGTTTGTTTGTTTATTTATTTTTATGGCTGGCTCAGCCTGCCCTGAGGGCAGGGCTGGTGCAGCATGTGGTGCCAGGGATCGAACCGCGGTCCCTGAAGCTGCCTAAGCTTTCCTAAGTAGGCGCTTTAGATCACGGAGCCATCCTGCCAAGCCCCTGCTCTATTTATTTGGTTAATAAGCATTTTGGCATCATCTCCAGTTTCCTTTGGGGGAAACAAGCGACATAGTTTTGTGGTTTTGGTAGAACAAGTCTTGTCTCTTAGCAGGGCTGTGACTTCCAGGCTGCGTTGGCTTAGCATTGGAATTAGGGGACTTCAGTGGGAATCACTGGGAGTGAGAGGTTCTTTCACTCCTAGGGGTCTGAGAAGGCAGGATCTGAGCTGGGGCTACCAATATGTAGGAAGATCCTGGTGAGATTTGAGCTGGTACAAAAGAAAGAAGTGAAAAGTGGTGAAAGATTCCCAGTGACACCATTTGATCACTTCGATACAGCAGTGGGTGAAATCCTGATCTTTTTTCTTATTGTAGTGCTGAGGATTGAACCCATGGCCTTGTACTCACTAGGTAAGTCCTGTGCTACTGAGCGACCCCCCTACCCCCTGAACTTAACTTACTAGCTTTTCCAAAAAACTGGGTAGTTATGCGTCACTTACCCATAGGAATATGTCTGAGCAATGTGCCCTGGGGCAATGACTTCATTATTCAAGCATCATGGAGAGCACTTCCACAAACCCAGGTGGTGCAGGCCAACCACCGGGCATGGCCTCATGATCAATCGAGACATAAAGTAAGCCCAGAATGGATGAATCTGCTGCCACTGTCATGTGACACGCTATTGCACATTAAGCTATGTTTAAAAAATAAGCAGTAGGAGTGCTGGGCATGGTGGTGCACATCTGCAATCCCAGTACTCGGGAGGCTGATGCAGGTGCATTGCGGAGTTCAAGCCTGACCTGTGTTATAGTGAGTCATGGCCAGCCCGAATAATATTAAAAAACCTTGTTTCTAAAAAGCCAAAAAGAAAAAAAAAAAAAAAAAAAGTAGTAGGAATACATTGTAATCCTAACAGCTCAGTAGAAAAGATATGTAAGCAATTGGAAACAGTTGTTTAGGCTCATTAAGCATTGTGTTCTTTTTGTCATCGTACTTACAATGTTCTATATGGCTGGTGGCACAGGAGGTTTGCTGAGGCCAGCATCAGGTGAGGAAGGTGTTGCAGCATGAGATAGTAACTATGACGTACCAGGTGGGAGGCCCGTCCTCACTCCATTATAGTCCAATGTAATAGTTATATACATGGTCTGTTGTCTGCTAAAGCAGCCGTATGAGGTGCACAGTATATATTCCTCTTCCCCCCTTAAACTGAACTGAGTTTCTGTCACTTGAGTGCAATCGCTGAACTCGCAGTGCGTAAGCCACTATTCGCTCATAGACTATTTACTGAGCACTCTATACCAGTGGTTTCGCGTACATGATCCCATTTGACCCTCCAGGCAATACGGTGTGGCAGGTAGCCACAATCACTTAGAGTCTATGTACAAGCTGAGCCACTATAAATGGCAGCGTTGTGGAGTCAGGCGTGGAAAAATGCAAAAGAGCCACCTGCCCTACGGCACAGCCAGGCAATCCAGCCAAGGGTGGAAGAGGACCTGGAGCTCGCAGCAGAGTTCCAGCTGGCACCAGGAAGCCGAAGGCCCTGGGTAGGAAAACTGGAGAGCCTGGGCAGAAGCAGCCTGAAGGTGGAGGTCCAGAGGTGAAGGCGAAGACTGCAAAGTCTCCTCCCAAGAAGCAGAAGTGAGACCTCTTTCTTTCCCTTTTCCTGCTATCCAGGCTCCAGCCTGACGGGGGGTTGGGGGGGGTACTACTTACTTCTGTCCTCAGCAGGCCACCATCCATAACTCGGAACTATGCTAAGCCAGTCAGCTGGGGGGGTTTTCTCATTCAGGTTGAGACGAGTTGTCTATCACAACATGTTTTAAGTTTAGCTCTTAAGCCAGAGCTCCCTGGGGAAATGAGAAAGTTTTCCCAAGAGCTTAAACATGTCTTTCCCATCCTATGATCACAGGACTCCGGGATAACTGTGGAAAAGTGAGCACACAGAGAAAAAGTATGTTAAGAATCCCCCTGTATACAAATAGCCTTCGTTAACATCCTAACATCCTGTTAGATTTGTTGGTGCCGTTCTGTCATGCACGAAAGTTTATGTGAGGAGAATAAAAGGTCATGTATTACGTACGATTTCATATTCTGTATTGTTCTAAATGATGGAATGTGTCTCTTCCGGGCGCAGGAAAAGGCAGCATCCCTAGTGACTCCTCAGTTGCCAGCACAGCTCCTTCCCTGGGGCCCGCAGCTCAGCAGGCCTCCGCGGCAGTGTCTCCTGGTTTGTACCTGATGGTGCCCAGAAGCCTCAGGTCAGCCAGGGAGGAAGGGAAGCTTCCATGTCTATTTCCTGCGCTGGCGGGGCGGGATGTCGTGGAGTTATTGTAAACACGAGTCCCCTGGGTAGGTGGAGTGGGCTGTGTTCCGAGCACTGGTTTTAGTTTTGCTGCTGGGATCATCTTCAAAGGCGGTAGGCAGTGAGTGAGGCTTCCTTTCTCTAATTACGAAAACCACCAAGGCTGCGCTGTACTCTTCTTAGCCGCCAGGTGGTGCTGTGGAATAGGAAACGGATTTGCTGGTTCAAAAGGAGAAACAACTCCTTGGAGTAAAGGAGGAAGTTGAATTTACACAGCCGCTGAAGGTGTGTGCACCACGTGGGGCGAAGAAAGAGGGTGAAAGCCTGGCAGAAGTGAAGAGACCCCTGAGAGGAAAGATACAGCTGTGATGAGTCCATGAGCTGTCACCATGGAAAACGTACAAAGGATCGTCGAAAAATGTGGCAGTGTTCAAGTTCAAAGCTTGTTTTGGGCCGGGCAGGATGGCTCAGTGGTCTAAAGCGCCTGCTTAGGAAAGCTTAGGCAGCTGCAGGGACCGAGGTTCGATCCCCGGCACCACATGCTGTGCCAGCCCTGTCCTCAGGGCGGGCTGAGCCGGCCATAAAAATAAATAAATAAACAAAAGTTCTGAAACAAGAAAAAAATAAAATAAAATATTTTTTAAAAAGCTTATTTTATTTTATTTTTTGATTTGTTTTTAAAAAGCTTATTTGAATAAGAGGTGTATTGTCATGAATCCTCAGTCTTCCGCCTCTCTTCACACACACCCATCCCTTGTGCTTGCTGCTTTCTGAAGCAGTTCTGGAAGGTTTCTTCCTCTTGGCCAAACGGTGTTCTCCATCATGACGACAACATGCCTTTTACAGTAATAAATTTAAACCTTTATTTTGTGTTTTCAATCATGCTGCATATGTAAGAGGTAAGATAGTGTGGATGGGGTTCCTGTGGGTTCTGGGTCACACAGGCTGGCTGGGGTCTGCCATCAGGCACGTACTGGTGGTGGTGTGATAACACGGTCCTAATTTCTGAGTCTTGTATCTGGAATGGACCGCCTCTCTGGGCTTCAGGAAAGATGTAGGAGAGGAGGGAGGGTTTCTTCCCCAGGAGAGAGTTTACACAGATTGTGAAGAGGGTATGAAATTTGGTAAGCTGTGGCTCCCACCGTGTCTGTCGGAGACGGGGATGTCCTCTTCATGCAGGTGCTTCTCCTGCCTTCTGCCTGTGAATGCAGAAGGTTCCCAGCGTGGGAACTCTCGGACACAATAAAGGCTTCATGTTGTGAGACAAGGCAGGATGTGCCCCAGGCCACTGGACAGATAGGCCAGGAAGATTTCTTTGAACAGGCAGAGCTAAGCACATAGGACTGAAGGGAGATTAGATGCCTTAGCATCCTGCCTGGACTCAGGGACAACCTGGGAGGGTGCTGGCTGCAGTGACATGGGGCACTGGTGGTGGGGAAAAGGGAGAGTAGGGAGAGTTGGTGGGGAGCAGGGGTTCCCTGAGAAGCCCTGGGAATCCAGCCAGAGTGCTTGGCCTTGCCTTAGCAAGTATAGTCCCCTAGGCAGTGGGGTTCAACATGCCTGTCCTGGGGCAGCAACTGAGTTAATCGGCACCTTGCCTCATCCTGTGTGGAGATGCAGGGCCCAAAGGACTTGCTGTTGGAGCAGACACTTGCCACGTATGAAAGATGTTGGTGGCAAGTTCCGGTGCCTAGGGCTGAGGGACCGTGGCATGGGCATGGACACGGGGTCCAGGTCTGAAAGGTGTGCAGTGCTCTTGAGGTTCATGGTATTCTGACTCTCTGAGGCCTTCTCCACAAAGATGGGGAGGAGAGTTGATTTGCAATGTTTGAAGGAGCTGTTCTACACCAGCGCCCCCTGTCCCGCTCCTCCATCAGAGGGCATCAGTGTGCTGATGACTGAGACTGCGTTGCGGGCACATGGTGGGTTGAGGCACTGAGATGCCAGGCCGAGAGCAGCTTACTGTGTGGGCGCCGGGCCTGGGTGAGTACTGACTGTGGGCACCGAACTCTGGGACCGAATGACCCGAGGGACACACACATTTTATTAATGGGACGCTCCCATCTCCTGACCATGAGGATGTTCAGGTGCTGCCATCTGACCTCAGCCTGTGCTTCGGATGACATGGTGGCTGGACTGTGCTGGACTGTGACCATGCAGTTGGCTAGTGGCACCTCCCTGTGCTGACTGACTTGCCGCTGTCTCCTGAGCAGGGAAATGATATGTTAGGCATCCATTTTGTTCTAGGAGCCTTGTGATTTAGGCATGATTTTCCCCATTTTGTAGCCAAATTAGAGCTAGGTTAAATGGCTTTCCTAGAGTCACAGAGCTAACAAGGGACAGAGGCAGAATTCAAAGCCAGGAGACCTGTCTTAGCACATCCATCTTTCACTCAGATGCCAACACCTGCATGTTAGCCTGGCTTTGCAGCTGCTGTCTCCTATAAAGATCTTCAGTCCCTCACCTGGATTCCTGCAGTCCACTTTGTACTACCGATCCACACAGGGCAGCAGGTTTGGCCATCTTGGAAAGGGAGCACCTGGAGAGAAGAAAACGGGAAGATAAGGGAACAGCAAAACAGAACAGTGGTCATGAGGCACACGGCTTAATCCACAAGTCTCGCAAAGTGTTGGGGTAGAGCTCTTTTCATCTAAACCTAATCGTTGCCATCACCATGGCCACCGTCATCAGCGACACAGTGATAACAACAATATCAGTAATTGTAGCTACTACCACGAAGTGATTGTCAGGTGTTAGTTGCTAAGTTCATTTAACCCTCCTCACAACTCTATGAGGCAGATCTCCATTGTCTCCATTTTACAGATGGCAAGACTGAGGTATGGGTGAGGGAAATGGCTTGCTCCAGGTTATACAGCCAGTAAAAATTGGAGATAGTGAAAGAGTCCCTCCAGATCCACAAGTTTCTCATGCACATGCTCATCAACTTTGGACTGAGAATGTTTGCGCAAAAACGTTGAATCTACACTAAGTGTTATTTCCCCTTTATTATTACTCTCCAAATGATACAGTCCGACACGTACTTCCACAGCATTTACGTTGCTTCAGGCACCACTAGTGTTCTAAACATTATTTGAAGGACACGGCAGGATGTGTGTGGGTTCTCTGCAAGCATAATGCCCTTTCAGTGAAGGATGTGAGCGCCTGTGGATTTGTAACCTCAGGGTGTACTGGAATCAGCCTTCGTGACAGTGATGGCATTTGAGCCCAGCAAGGGTGGCTTCAAAGCCTATGTGCTGCACTGTGCCTGTCACATTTCTGCCTCTGGCAAACTATACTGCTGGTTTGAGGAGGAGCTTTGACTCAGAAAAGACCAATGATGCGCCAGTGTTCTGCTGCCAGAGGTGGACCCAAGGGTGAAGACTAGGGGGTCCTTTAAGATGTGCCCCTGTGCATCTGTACTGGTTGATGTATTGTGTCCCTTGAGAAGCTTTGAAGCTTGATTAAGTGACTCAGCAGTTCTACATGGTAGGGTGTAGAGGACGTGCCCTAGGGCAGCTGCTCAGCCTCCAGTTTAGAAGCTTCACGGGGTGACTCAGCAGGGGTCAGGGTTTCTTTCACTTTGTGAACAGCCTGAGCCTGCACAAGAGGAGGGCACCGAGATGGTGTGTCACACCTGCCCTAGGGTGTGTAGCCGGCTTCTAATGTAGGGGAGGAAAAGAGGCTTGCTCTCCCTTTTGCTCTCCCTGCTTTTGCTCCTCCCCCACCATGAACAGTTGCCCTTTGCCATGCTGCCCTGCCTTTGAGCCAGCTGGTTATGGACTGACACCTCAGCAAACTGAGTTAAAGAAATCGTGCCTTCTTTAATTTGGGGTGTGGGTATTTTGTCTCAGCATTGACAGCGAGGTAACTAAGCATCCAACAGGTGGTCCCACTGTGAGGGTCCCCTACATGCTTTAAGATTTGCTCCTATGCATCTGTACACTGTGTATCAACCACACAATGCAGGGAGGTAGAGCAGGGAGAACCTCCCGAAGTTCCCCCTCACTGCTTTCTCGCTGCACCTCTGCGTCCAGCTAAGAGTGGCTTGCTCCAGGCTCCGTCCAGGTTGGAAACTCAGGTGGCATGCAGAGGTCTGCTCATCTCGATGCCTTCTGCTCTGGGCCATGGAGCACCAGATGTTTAACCAAGTGCGCAAACAGGTGCTCAGTAGGTGGTGAGGCCAGGGAGGCATGGTTTCTCCTGGCCTTTCCTAAAGCCTGATCTGGCCTTATGCTGTGATAGAATGTCCCCTCCAACACTCCTGTTGCAATTTAGTTGCTATTAGGACAAGACAAAGAAGCAGGACCTTTGATAGGTGGCAGATTAATGCCATTAATGGGTGTGTTTGTTATAAATTCAGCCTCCTCTGGTCTTTACTCTCCATCTCATGTATGTATTGCCTCTCTGTGTGATGCAGAAGGCCACAATGCCAGATGCCAGGAGGCACCTTGGACTTCCTACACTCTAGAGTGGTAAGAAATAAGACTCAATTCTTTATAAATTTTCCCACCTCAGGCAAGCTGTTCTAGCAGCAGAAAAGAAGGTGGATATCATGGTTTCCCTCACAGGAGGAATTCTAGTGCATGTACGACAGGAAGGGGACTTTCTACCCTGGTAGCAGAACTAGAGAAAGAGCTCAAGTCCAGGGGACTGCATCAGCCCTCCCGCCTGAGCCTCCTGGGGGCTGGCTAGGTCCTGCGACTTTACCTGTGCTCTCTCATCTCCGTGTCTGTCCAAGTTGGTGAGTGCTGTGGCGCACGTCGGCCCTTCCTGGGGCCAGGCCTGTCTTGCGCCCTGTACAGTGTCTGCTGATCTCCCCTGACAGGAACTGCCCATGGTCATGCTGCACCTCGGGGTGTGTGTGGCTACCAACTCCTGTTGCCCTTGGGACAATACCTAAAGGGACTGCATATTCACATTTCCTTGGGGAGACCAGCCTTCGTGTAGTGGCACTTGGATTGGCTCCAGTCTGCCTGTTTCTCCTGGTGTGTCTCCTGAGACCTTTTCCCAGCACACTTTGCAATTTTCTTCTGTCTCAGAGCATGTTCCAAGGGCAGCCAGTCAGCACTGGTAATAATGTTGCAAGCAGAGCTACCTTCCAGGGGAGCCAGTCAACGAAGGTCCTTCCTTCACAGGCAGGTCTCCTCTGCCAGCTCCAACTGCTACCCACACCTGAGCTCACTGGATCACAGGCCCATTCCTGAGCAGCCCCTGCAAACTTATTGGCTGACCTAAGCTGCAGGTCGGGACTACCAACCCCTGGGAGTCCCCATTTGGCTCATATGGACAGAGGGCAGGTTTTGGCAAAGACTCTGATGAAGGTACTGGACAAGGCCATGACAGGTAAAAACAGTAGAAATCTGTTGGCAGTGATGGTTAATCTCGACTGTCAGTTTGATTTGATTCAGTGATGCTTAGAAAATCAGTAGAACATACTCTTGAGTGGGTCTGGGTGGGTTACAGGGATGTGACCTTGGGGACAAGACTTGGTCTAAGCCTCTTGGTGCCTCTCTGGTTTTTCCCCTGTTCTCTAGTTCCAGGCTGTCATGAAAGGAAAGTAGGCAACGTTCCTCCGCTGCACCCTTTTCCCCTGACATTTCTCTCTTGGGTCTGGTTAACCATGAACTGAAACCTCTAAAACCATGAGCCAAATAGACCTCTCCTCTTTGAGTTCTCTCTTGCTTTCTCTCTCTTTGATGCAGGGTCTCACTATGTAGTTCAGGTGACCTTGAACTCACAACTGTCCTCTTGCCTTAGCTGGGATTACAGGCATGTGCCAGCTCCTTCAGGTTGTGTCAGGTATTTTATCTAAGGAGTAGAAAGTTGATCAGTACAGGTGTTCTCCTCTCTCCAGTCTCCTTATTTTGACTTTATTTCTTTTTTTTTCTGTACTGCCCTCCCCTTACATTTCAGGTGCCCTTGAAAAGAACGGATCTCATCCCATGAGATGATACAGCAGCGAGTCACTCATACATTAGCAAGAATTGCTGGAGTCCGTTCAGTACTTTCTGGAAGGAAGAAGCAGAAAAAGGGGAGTAGAAAGGACATGAAGACAGCTTGGATATAGGGTAAGAAAACTTTGCTTTAAGAGTCAGAGCTGTATAAACAGGAAACAAGTTGCTCATGTGGATGATTACGTCCTGGTCACTAACTGACAAGCAAATGGGGGAGGATTTCACGATGGATGTTGTGGTGTGAATTTGGGTAGTAGAATGTGAGGGCAACTAAGGTGGGGGCATTGTGGGGGACAACAGAGAATCTATTTTTCAAAGATTAGGAACCCGGGTGTTTCTGTCCAACAGCTAAGGGCTGTTTCCAGGGCCACCGCAGCTCATTCCTCCTGGTGAAGGAGCACATGTCCTCCTGTGCTCACGGAGGGTGCTAGGGAAGGGTGGGGGTGGGTGCCGGCAGGAGCAGGGCTCTGGATGAACACGTTACTAACAACAGCAGCACAAGCAAGCAGGCGTTGCTTCTTGGAATGTACAACATACTTCACGTACATTATTTCTGTTCCTTTTGGAAACTCTGTAAGAGGTGTTCGTTTCTTCTTTGCCAACAAGGAAATAAAACTTTCTTGGGATATTTGGCAGTCTTGATTATTTTTCTCTCATTTCTGGGACAAAATACCAAACACCCCAAATCAAGGAAGAAGGAAAGGTTTATTTAGCTCACGGTTTGTGGAGGTTTCAGTCCCTAATCAGCTGGCTCCAAGGTGCGGTGACACATGGCAGAGAGCAGCAGTTTACAGCAGTGAAAAATATAGTACAGGCAACCAGAGCAAAAAGGGAAGAGTGGTGGCAGAGAGTAGGCCTCTCCTCCCATGCATCGCACTCAGGCTGTCTGCTCCAGCGCAGGTATGGCACGCGTACCCATAATCCCAGCATTGGACCATGAGCCAATCACAAACTCTAGAAGCCCACCCCATGACTGGATAGGGTTTGGGGGGCCACCTAGATGCACACCATGACATCTGGCTTCCACCAGCTGTGTGAGGAGCCCACTCTGAGCCTGTAGGCTGAGGCTGCTGCTCTTGCCTTCTGGGGAGGCTGAAGAGGTGTTTTTGGAAGCTGGATGTGTTGAGAAGGCAGCAGCCAAGTGAAGCTCGGGTGAGGGGTTTCGGGGTGAAGTCCTGAAATCTGTGCTCTGTTATGTTTTCCCTTCTGTTCCACATAGGATTCCCGCTGGCATTTGGGCTATACTCCTGGTGACATAGCATGGCCCCTTCCAGGAACAGTGGGTGAGGTTGTCCTGAAGTTTCTCTGAATTAAAAGCATTTCTGCAACCTCCAAGAACTCAGGGGTGGCCTCACTCAGCCCTGGAGCTCTGCCGAGGCGACTTCCCTGGCTCTTGGCGAGCCCTCAGATTTCCTTGCCCTTTCCTTGGGCTTTGCTTCCTTTTCCTGTTCCCGCCCTCACGACTTGGCATCCCAACACTGTTCCTGCCTTGATGCTTCCAGGCCTGAGGTGTACTCTTGGAGGCTCTGCCTTTGGCATTCTAGGGGGTGCTGGCTGGTGCTGGTGTGCCCAATCCCTGCTTCCCAGTCTGCTCTGCAAGATACGAGGCTGAGTACTGAGAAGGGCCCTGTGTCCAGGTCTCCTCCCATCTATTCAGCTCAGTACATCCCAGGATTCTGAATAGCAGTCTCCTTAAGCTCAGGGATTGTATTCTAGGACTCTCAGTGGATGTCTGAAACCACGAAGTACACCAAACTTTGTATATATTATGCTTTTTTCCTAGCACATAAATATTTGTATTTCACCTTTCTGTACTGAAGGAAGTACTTTACATATCTAAAGTACTTTGGCATCTCTAAATTGCCAGCATCATCAGCCTCGTTCTCAGGGGCCATTCTTAACTAAAATAACAGATCCTTGAACATGAACACCATCGTGCTGTAACCAAGATGGCTGCGAAGTGCTTAGGTGACTAACGAGGGTGGGGAGTGTGTAGAGTATGGACGCACTGGACAAAGGAGGATTTGGGAACTTGGTGGGATAGTGCAAGATTTTATTGCACCACTCGGAATGACACAACATTTAAAGATCATGCATTGTTTCTAGAATCTTCCATTTAATCTTTTCAGAATATCATCATAGTTGGTTGCAAATAACTAAAACTGCAAGAAGAAAAAAACTGGAGATGACAGGGGTGGGGACTATCGTGATGAGCTAGGGTGAGGCTGTGGTACTCATAAGAGTGGGCCCAGGTAAAAGGAAATTGGGACAAATACATAAAACCAAATGTATGTTGAATACTCCCATACTAGCTGCATACTTGAGTTACTTTATTCCCACTGCAGCAGTCTATAGTAAGCATTGTTACTGTCATTTATAGATGAAGAACCCGTGGTTCACTCAGGGGCAGTGACTTGCCCAGAACTGGTCAGTGGCATAACCGCGTCAGCTCAGCTCTGCCTTTATCCCGATGGCTCCCTCTTTCATTGCCAGCCCAGGCTTCTTGGGGTTCCAGACCTTACAGACTCTCAGCTGGTGGTTCCTCCTGCACATCCCACTTCTGCCCAATAAGCGTGTTTCTCCTTACTGGCTGCCAGGACCGTGACATAAATAAGGTCCATGAGAGCCTTAAGAGGAGACTCATTTTCACCCCAGTGATGCGCATTAGGAAGTCAGCTGTTGGCCTGCGGCCTCCAGGCCACAGCGTCTGGCAGCCCGCAATACAGCTGGCACAGAGGGAAGCAGACATGAGACCCAGAAAAGAGGGACTGCTCCTCGAGGTACTGTGTAAGCCTGCATCCAGCTGTACCTGAATCTGGCATCCTTATCCCTTTTAGTTTAATGAGCCATAGGGTGGCTGCCACTGACAACCAAAATCATTTACTACAATGGCCAAGACTTGCTATGATGCCCCTGGAATAATGATGTTAGATCTATCATTTTGAAGTACCCACCTAAAGCCCTTATTATTGCCACCTTGCCTCTAAGTGGGGTCTGTTGTATAGTTAATTGTATCCTCTGTAGCCTAGTGCATAGGTGGTGTTTTGACCAGTTCTTTCCTGGTCTGTCTGTCTGTTGTCTGTCTGCTGCCTTCTTGCCTGCCTTCCTTCCTTCCTTCCTGCCTTCCTTCCTGCCTGCCTGCCTAACTGCCTGCCTGTCTGTCTGTCTGCCTGCCTGCCTGCCTGCCTGTCTGTCTGTCTGTCTGTCTGTGTCTGTCTGCTGCCTTCTTGCCTGTCTGCCTGTCTGTCTGCCTGTCTGTCATCTATTGTCTCTGTTCTCTGTTTCCTTCAGTATATCTATTACTTTTGAGTTCTACACAACAGCTAGGAGTTTCCTATCTCATGCCTCCTCTGACCTTGACACAAATTTAGCTGTCTTCAAGCCCGTACCTAAACTGTGCAGAATCTGTGTCTCCCCAGTCTGACGTCTTTTAAGTATGTACACATGAAGCTCAGGCAGCAGATTTGGAGTCTTTGGAGGCCCTCTGTACTTTGAGGCTTACAGGTGTGATATAGGAACCAGGGGGCATCTCATCATGTCTGGCTTCTGGTCACCTCTGAGTGCTGCTGGCCCAGCCCAACCAGCCTTCTGCTCTATCCAGTGGCCAGTGTGGACTGAAGGTGCAGGCTTGGTTAGACTTCTGCTGTCTTTTCTAAGTTTGCTTTGGGAGCCTGGAAATGCTCTACAAAAGAGTTGGCTCAGTTTGAGAGAGCTACAGGGTCTAATGGCACTGCGATGGACTGGCTCACTTGCCTTACATTCTTCATTTTGCCAACAGGAAAACCCATTGAAGCAGAAACCAAAAAAGAGACCTGCTTGGATCATAACGGAAAATCTGACCTTTTGACTCTGAATCCTACGCCGAGCATTCCTGCACCATGTAATTCCTCCTGCTGCTTTATTTGGTCTCTTTCCTTCTGAGCAATGGGGAAACACAGCTGTTGGGGCTTTGGGGGAGGATGTCATGCTTCTTAGGACCCCCGCCCCCCAGCCATGGCTCAGTGGGATGAACTCCTGACCCTCGGGCTTGCTGCAGGAAGTGTGACGCGCTGACTGGCTGGATTCAGGGCGCTGTGGGAGAAGCAGACAGGCTGGATTAAATTCTTTGGCCCAAGAGGTTAAAAATATGTAAGGGAATGGAAGAGCAGGAATTGCTGATGTGCTCATTCAGCTCCCCAAGGAGTAGGCTCTGCTGGAATGAGGTGTGAGCACGCAGACAGCAGCTGCTGCAGGGTCCCTGAGGGATTTGTGGCCCTTATGGATGCAGGTGTGGATGCTTGGCCTCCGGGTCACCCTTGGACACCTGCAGGCCTCCCTACAGGGCCAACCAATCTTCACAGCTGGGAGTCTGGGCTACAGCAGGTGCAAAGAGGCAAGAGAGGGGAAACCAGAACCTATACTTGCTTTGGGAGTCCCAAGATCCCTTGAAAAGTTCTGCAATTCCTGTGGGCAGAAGCTTGGGGCTTGGGAGTGAGATGGGCCATTAGCAGAAAGACAATTCTCCAGCTCCAGAAACTAGGGTGCTCCTTCTCCTTGCACCCCTCTACTCTTTTGCTTTGTGTTGCTTAGTGTTCCATTTGCTTTTATTTTTTGGCAACCACATCTTGATCTTCCTTTGGGGTGCCTCAGGCCCCATAAAATGGGGAGGGGTGTAGGTGGCGTCAGCTCCCTGGCTCAGTGACTGCAGAGAGAGTTGGCTTGGCTTTGGACTGCTGCTATTGAGTCTGATGAACTGGGATGGACTGGCTTGCTCATTAACCTGGGTACCATATTCAATTGGCTGGAGCAGTGGACATGTATCCTAGGCTAGACCAGCGAGGCATGCATTAGTCAGGATGGGCAGGATTACAGTGCAGTATCAAGTCAAGCCTACAGCATTTCTTTGAAACAAAAATGGTTTTTCTCTTTAATCCTCTCTCAACTCTTGGAAAAGAGAAGCTTTTTCTTGCTGTTGGGTTTCCAAAACTGCAGGATGTAAATCTGGAGAGCTACCCTGCAGGAAGTCCACATGAGAATGATTCAGAACAGAGGGGTGACCTCCAGTGATATCATTTGATTCCTGGAATCCACGCATGCCTAATTCTCATTATCCAAGTTAACATAGTTTTTCTTAATTAATTTTCAGTTTTTCCTTCCATCCTTTCTTCTTTCCTTGATTTTGCTTTCTTTCTTTCTTTCTCTGAATTGCATTACACTCATTTCTAACCAAGATAATTCTAATATACAAGCCCAAACACTATTTTCTCCCTGGAGATAATTCAAACCCCACCTTCTTCAAGAAGGCTTTCTAGATTAATGCTCCCTTTGTCTGATCCATTTATTATTTTCAATGACCTCCTTAGGATTTATAACTTTTATTTGTATAGCATCATTTTTGGTTTATTTACATACTGTGATGCCTCTATTCATGAATTTAATTCTTTCCATGATTCCAGATGCAAACTGAATCAGATAAGAACTGAGTCAAGTTCAGTGGTTGAGGTTCCATGATGACCTTATGGGGAAACTGGATTTGGTTCTTATCCAATTCTGTTTGTGACCAGAATTGTGGGAAGAACTGAGTTTGTGAATTGAGGTACCACTGTGTTATAATTTTATTATATTGTTTTTATACATCATTGAGTAGATATTTACAAGTGAAGTAAGGAAGGTGGAAGAGGAGAAGGCAGAAGAAGACAAATATGGAAGAAAAAGGAATTATTTACCTAGCTGTTGTGCTTCCACAGTGTTTTAGGGGAGGTTTACTTTTGTTTTTGGTGCTGAGGGCTGAACCCAGGGCTTCCAGCTTGCTAGACAAGTGTTCTACCTACCACTGAGCCAAATACCCAGCCCTGACCAAAGTGTTTTGCTTAAAGCTGAGATGGAGGCCAGGTATTTGGCTCACACATAAGCACCTCTGTGGCAAGTGCAAGGTCTTGAATTCGATCCCTGGTACAAAAAAGACAAGGCTAGAAGTGGTAGTATAAGTTTGTAATCCCAGCTCTCTGGGGTTTGAACACATCACCTTGCACTTTCCAGGCAGGCACTTGTGCCATGGAACTATATCCCTGGCCCATCAGCCCTCTGGGAGTCTGACGCAAGAGGATCATAAGTTCAAGCTCAGATGGGGTAACTTAGTGTCTCAAAACAAAAACACAAAACACAGAACAAACAAAACAAAACAAAACAAAGGTTGGGGACATAGCTCAGTGCAAAGAACCTGAGTTCAACCCTCAGCACTGCAAACAACAACAACAAAAAAAAAAAAAAAAAAAAAAAAAAAAAAAAAAAAAAAAAAAAAAAAAAAAAA
>PVJA010008946.1:0-34364 GCA_004027025.1 Myocastor coypus | reverse complement strand
GAAGCAGGTAAACATGAGGGAGAGAGGCACCCGAGATGTGCAGCTTCCAGAGTTTCCCTGGGGCAGCCTGACCTACTGGTTTCCTGATGCTCAAAGCTATGTCACTGGAGACTACATCAGCTCTGTGACCAGCCTGGGAGCATGACAAGCTGCACTCCCCTCTCTGGCATGCATCACCTCAGGGGATCTACAGCACTGTCTGCCCTCTGGTTTTCCTGGAACCAACCCTGCACTATGCCTTCTTGGATTCTCCCCTCCCCGCCCAGTGATAGCTCCACCCAGGGCCCAGTCCTGCCTTGGCTTGAATCTCTGGATGTGCTGAACCCTGTTCATCTGTGAGCCCCAGGCTGCATCCTACTGAGGCTTGCGTGCAGTCTGCCATGCCCTCTGCAGTTTTGCCTGCCTGCCTCTCCCTGAGCCTTTTGTCCCTTCCCTGTTGGACCATCTGGGCTCTAGGCTGGTGCCCTTGAGCTCGCTGCACCCAGATACTCCTGGCTGGGATAGTTCTAGGGACAGGAAGTTCTCTCTAGCCTCTACAAAAGCGCCTGCTCCTCTCAGAGAAGCAGTGTTCACCTATAATCCTCTGGGAGATGTGGAGAGGAAACGACTACCCCAAGGTTCCTTGGACCTTGACATTTATTCAGAAATGTCAGTGAGGCATTTCGGGATCTCCAGATGGGACGCCAGATACAACTATTATTAGAGAAGCACAGAATGACTTTCCCTTCTGGTGCTGGAAGAATTAGAGGGGAAAAGCTTGGAATTCTATATGCTTAGGCTCCCAGCTTGATCTTGACAAAAGCCCTTTGAGGACTGAAATAACTCTGCAGCTCCCAGCTGGGTTGCACATTTCCAGTCCCAGCAGTGCTCGCTCTTTGTCTGGAAACTGCTGTGCTGGTGTTTGCCAAAGGGGATCCTTCTGCTAAGTGTGTGCTCTCCAGCCCACTGCAGCCACACTGCCTAGGAAACGGCCTCCGGCCTGCTGGCCCCACTGCTGTTTATCTTGTCTTCAAATAAGAAATCGCTGCTTGTGTCTTATCACCAGGCCTGATTTGGCTCTGCAGAGAATCCAAAGGCTATGGGAGGCAGTCCAGACCCCCTGGAGGAGGAGATTTTGCCTTGTTCTTTGGATTACTGAGGTCAAGTTTAGGCTCCTCTAGGACCGCTGAGGGGAAATCGCTTAACCTCTGTAGATCTGTTTGCTCCCCTGTAAAGTACTAACAACATTCTCTACTTTCTGTGAGGTATCGTCAGTCTGTACGTTTCTTTTCCAAATGTGGTCTCTGTGGGGAAGGCCAAGAGAGGGTCATGGTTTGAGGTTGTCAGGCATTGCTATGGAGTTGACAGCCACCACCTGATACCTTTGTACCCTAAGCCACTGCTCAGCCTTCCTTCATAGCCTTCATCACTTCTTGCGCCCAGGGTGCCGGCCCCGTTCTCAGCAGGTGTTTCCTCCTCATCACCTTGGTGTGTGCTTGGGCCCAGGGCTCCTTGCAGAGTTGCCTTTCACATTTTCAATTTTTTTTAAAAAAATGTATTTGGTGCAGGCTCTCACTATTCAGCTTGGTCTCCCAGTGATTCTCCTGTTTTCAGTCTCCCCAGGACTGGGGTTGTAGGAGTGTGCTGCCATGCCCAGTCTTGGTGGCTGGCTCATTGTGCCTGGGGGGCAGGGCTGGTATAGCGTGGTGCCCAGGATTGAATCCTGATCCCTGCACTTGCCTAAGCAGGTGCTTAGTCCCCTGAGCTATCTCCCTGGCCCTCACGTTATAACTTTTATCAAAACTATACTTATATGTAGTTAATAACATGAAATACAAGCTTAGTGGCAGGGACCTGCCTCTTTTATGGCTGTCCAGAATAGAAATGCTATCTCTCAGCCTCCTTTATACCCAGGAGTTACCCTGGGACTTGTTTCTGTTCCATGAGATTTATTTATTTATTTATTTATTATTATTTTTTTTTATTCTTGTTTCAGAACCTTTGTTTATTCACTCATTTTTATGGCTGGCTCAGCCTGCCCCGAGGGCAGGGCTGGTGCAGCATGTGGTGCCGGGGATCAAACCGCGGTCCCTGAAACCGCCCAAGCTTCCCCAAGCAGGCGCTTTAGACCACTGAGCCATCCCACCAGGCCCCTGTTCCATGAGATTTAAGAAGTATTTAAGTAGTTGCTTGGGGTAAATGTCCTCAAATGACAAAGTATTCTTTCTTGTCTCTATCTTTTCTTTGACCTTTGCTTTTGCTGACTCAGATGTGGTTCCTTTTTTTTTACTAATAGCCAACAATGTGAATTTTATTTGCATTTATTTTATGCTAAATTTATTCCTGTGCCATAAGGTTTTGTTTCTTCAGTTTCTTCTGGAATATCTTTTTCTTCTGAAACTTCCTCCTCTGGTCTAGGAACAGTTTGTTTCTTTTTAGTAAGGATGATCTCAGTATGGCAGGGGGAGTTCATATATGGGTTAATCTGGCCATGAGCTTTGTAAGTACAGTGGCGCGTCTTGGGTGCTTGTTCACCTGGCTATGTTCAATAACCAGAGAATCTACATCTAAACCCTTAGATTCAGCATTACTCTCTGCATTTTTAAGCATGTGCAGCAAAAATTCATCACTCTTTTTGGGCCACCAACCCTGTGTCCATCCCCACTGTTTGACCTAGGCACACCTACAACTCTACCATTGTAACACCAGAATGGCTCACATTGCTTCTTTAATAACTCACATTGCTTCAGATACTTGGTGGCCTTTCAGATATGCATCCCCTTGATGGCCTGGGCAGTTTCATGTGTGTTCTTAAAGTGAACACGAAGATTTGAGCTTCTTGATTTGCATGATTTTGTGGGGTTTTCTGGGTCGAGAGAGTAGCGAACCATTTTTGCAGGTCACCTCAGGCTGCTCCCAGGAAGAGGAAGAAGCTCAGTTGTGAATTTGATGGTTGGAGCTGGGGCAGTACCACTGGCCTACAAGGTCATCTTGGAACTAGAGGGTATGCAGTGTTATGGGGACAGAAAGGAGACTATCTTAGAAACCTCTGTGTAGCCGAAAGTTGTTTACTTCTATACTTTTACTTGGGCCAGAAAGCAAAAGGACTTTGCTTTCTTCTATTCACATCTAATTGGAGTAGACCTAAATTACAAGTGGTGTGACATTCTGTCCCCCATTGTCCATTGCGTTTTACTGCCAGAGACAGCCATGGGCCGCCATCAAGATGGCTTGTTGGTGCTTACCTTTAGATGTCTGAACAACACAGCTCTGCTGCTATTTCTTGTTATTAGTTTGCTTTAATTTAGACATCATTGGCTTCCTCCCACAGAACATTAGGATTTAGCTCTCCTTGCTCATCGCTTCTCCTCCTGCTGCTCACAAACACTGCTCTTCTGCCCATCCTGCCAACACCAGGTTACGCTTAAATTCATGTATTACCCATTAGCACCTCTAAGTCCTTGTTGGTCACATCCCATAATATTACAGGGCATACCCTTGGCTCAAATATTCTTTCTTAGTACAACTCTTTGCTTTTTGTAGAATCAGAAATGTATCTTTTGGGGTTTGTTTAGTTTTCCTTTGGGACTTTGGGAAGGACACATCAAAATTAATAAAATATACAAATCTTATGTAAGTAGCCTAATGACTTTTACATATGATATTCCTGTGGTAGCGCTGTTGATTGAGGTCAGGATTTAAAACAGATATATTGTCTTAGAGGGTTACCTTGGGTCCCTGTTTAGTTAGTTTAGTTTTTTTTTTAATATATTTGGTACAGGGCCTCACTATGCAGGTTAGATTCATAGTGATCCTCCTGTTTTCAGCCTCCCCAATGATGGGATTACAGGCATGCACCACAGGGTCTGGACTCAGTCGCTGGCTCAACACACAGGGAGTCTGGGGGGAAACTGGTGGGGGAGAGATACCATGGCATGTGGGACCAGGGATCGAACCCTAGTCCCTGAGCTTGCCAAAGCAGGGGCTTAGTCAACTGAGCTATCTCATTGGACTTCTACCTGTTCTTGTCCTTCCTGAGGTAAGCATTCTTTAAAAAAATCTATCTATCTATCTATCTATCTATCTATCTATCTATCTATCTATCATCTATCTATCTATCTATCTATCTATCTATCTATCTATCTATCTGGGCTTGTAGTGACCCTCTTGTCTCATCTCATCTCAGCTGTGGGGCACCTTAGTCAACATTTGGGATTATTTGTTGTTCCTGTGTGCTGAATGGCCAGTGGTTAACACTGTGATGTAAATTGGCATTTTCCTGATGACAAATGATGTTCAGGCCCACTTCATGTGCTTATTGGGGATCTGGATAGCTCCTTTTGTGCAAATCCCATTCAAGCCTTTTCTTTATATTTAGTTTTTTGGTTTATATTATTGATTAAATCATAACTGACTTATCTCCACTCCAGAACCACCGAGTACCATCGGCAGTCTTCTCTGTTCTCCAAAGGCATAGTCGGAAGTCCTCCCCTCCTTCCTGGGCTAGCTCTGTGCCTTCTGGATGTAACATCATCTTCACTCCTTTCTCCTGGCGGTACTCAGCTCCAGGAGCTTCTTGTGAAAGGGTGCACGAGATGGAAATTTGGGGCCCATAAGCATTTGAAAATATTTTGATAGAACTCCACTTAATTGATGATCTGAGTAGTTTTAGATTTCCTTCCTCTGAGAACACTAAAACACTGAGCCTTTGTCACCTACCTGGCTTCAAAGTTGCTATCAAAAAACCCTGATGCCAACGCTGATTCTTGATTCTTTTTTATTTTTATTTTTTCCCCACAACTGGGGATTCAACTCAGGCCCTTGTGTTTGCCAGGCAAAGGCTTATCCTACTGAGCTATCTCCCCGGCCCAATCCTGGATTCTTTTTATGTGATTAAAAATTTTTTTTTTCTGCTAGTGGTGGTGGTGGGAGTGGTGGTGGCAGTGGTGGTGGTGGTAGTGCATGTGCACGCCTATAATCCCACCACTCTGGATGCTGAGACAGGAGGATCACTGTGTGTTAGAGGCTTTAAAGTGAGTTCAAGGTCAGCCTGAACTGCATAGTGAACCGTGTCTCAAAAAGACAAATATATGCATTTTTTAGAAGCTTTTGGAATTTTCCCCATTGTGTGGAAGAATTTCAGAATTTCACAAGAATGAGTTTTTTTAGGGGAATTTTTCATCGACTATCTTGGATCCTCTGTAGACCTTTCTAAACTAGAAACTCCCACTCCATGGACTGTACTATTTCTTAGGTTTTCCTCTTCCTGTTCTCTATAGTTCAGGCATTGGCTGCCCCACAAAGGTTCATGTGTTATAATATTGGTCCTTGGCATGCACTGGTAAGAGGTGCTGGAAAACAGGTGGGGCCTAGAGGGAGGAGGTTAGGTCCCAAGAAGAGGGTGTGCGACTCATGCCTCTTTGTCTTTCACTTCCTGGCCATGAGGTGGGATTTTGCTCACCTGCATGTTGCCTACCATGCTGTCTGGTGCCCTGAACACAGGCCAAAAGCAATGGTTTTGCCCAACAATTGACTGTAACCTCTTAAACTGTGGGCCAAAATAAACCTTCTTCTCCCTTAGTTCTTCTCTCAGGCATTTTCTTATAGTGATGGGAAACTGCCTAACACATTGTTTTTGTTCTCTCACCTGGAACTCTTGCTGCTTGGATGTTAAGACTAGACAGATCCTCCAACTTTCTCATCTTTTCCCTTTCATAGTGTTCCTCTAAAAGATTTTTCTCAAATTTATTTTCCAACTGTTTTATTGACTTTTCAATTTTATTCCTCCCATATTTTAATTTCCTGGAGCTTTTGTTTGGTTTTCTATGTGTTTCCTTTTATATTTTTGGGAAAATGACAGGGCCTTGGATAAGGTAGGTGCAAGCATGATTACAGACAGGAAATTTTTAGGGGGCCGGGTTGGCAAAGTTCATGGGTGAAGTAAACAGGTATAATATATCAGAGACTGGTGGGCATTGCAGTGAACTGGAAAATGGGCTTAGTACTGGCCTTTACATTTGAGAAGCTGGATGTGCAGGTTTTTGTCATTCTTACAGGCTAGCAATTAACTTGGCATTAAAAAACCATCAAACATGTTAGGTAAAACACTTCTGTGCCTAGTTTGGCCTGTGAGCTGCCATTTTGTAGCGCTCATGCATGGTTTGCAAAGGGCCATTTTAGTCCTTTTATTAATTTCTCATCCCAGTCCTGTGAACCTTCTTGCTGCAGAGCAGGCCTTGTGCTGAACTTGTCTCAAGGACTGTGAGCATTATTCTATGTAAGGTCCTTTTCCAAAGAAGTGTTGGCTACTCAGGAACTATGGGTGTGTGCTGCTCACATCTTCATGCTATGACGAAAAAAGTTGTCTCCCTGGCTCTGGGTGCCCTATCTTGGGGACCTTCTATGATCTGTATGTGGTTTGTGCCCCAAAGGTTCATGTGTTGGGAATTGGATACACCTTGGGGCAATACAATGAGATGTATGGACCTTTAAGAGGCGTGGCCAACTGGGAGCTTGTTACGGCCCCTCCCCGCTATAGCTTCTTGCCTCACCTCTCCTTCATACGCACCCCCATCATGATTCTACCCACCAGGAGGGTGCAGTCTCCCGTGGACTCTTGCCAGAGCCTGTGCCATGTTGTGGGGACCTTCTGCCTCCAAATCTGAGATTAAATAACCCCAATTTATTTATAAAGTATCAGATATTGCATTGAAGCAACAGAAAAGAGAAAATAGGGCCTGTTATGGGGACCATGCTGAATGACGGTAGTCCTGCTCAGGTCCTAGCCATGAGTGAGCATGCGGCAGAGCGAGGCGAGGCTGTGTCTGGCACACGCAGGTCTCCTCTGACGCTACTCTGCTTCAGAGCCCCCTGGGCTAGCGCTGCCGCACTGCATGACTGGCCTAGCGGCCTTCTTTCACGAGTGTCTCAGCTCGGTGGGCCTCCACCTGCGCTCTGTATGACCTTTTTAGACTTCCTGAAACAAATCTCATGACCTCTCAATTCTCTCTTCTTCCTTGAGGACCTGAACCAGGGCAGCTTCCTGGGACACTGACACGTGGAAGTGGCTTCTCTGTGGCTAAGGGTGTCTGTGTAGGGGAATGTCAGGCCATTCAAGATAGGCAACAAGGGCAGCCCCCCCATTGTTTCTGCATGGCTGCAGCCTCCAAGAGATGAAGCCCGCTAGTCAGGTACTGGCAGTCTTTGAACAGTCAAAGGAATTGGCTCCCCTTATCTGAGCCGCCCCTGCTGACTCAGGGCCTGGGATTCAGGAATTCTCTGCTGGTTTCCTATTTTTGGTTGGAATGTAGAGAGTACAGTTAGGAGGCTTTGTGTCAGGGGATGTGAGGGGCCTCTTGCCCTGCCCCTGCTTTAGGACAGTTGGGTCCTGGGAGCTCCATCAACTGAGCGCTTCCCAGTCTGCATCCTGGCCGCATGGGTCACTGTGTTCCCAGCCATGCTGACCTCCCTGCCAGTGTGTCTCCATGGAGTCCTGTGCTTGGGAGGAGGCGGAACTGTAGCCACAGCCTGAACCCGACACCACTGAGTGACCCCAAGAAGGGAGACGCCTGGCTGTCCAGGCGGCAGCTTGTGCTCGCCTGTTTTCACTGTCACACTCACTCTCTATTGAATATTTCAAAATGACACTTTTGCAATCAGGGTCATCTGACCTTGGCTGTTGGAAGGGGATGGAGCTGTGTCAACTGCTGAGGAGGAAAACTCTTTCCGTCTCCTTTCCTCCCACCCCCGACAGCTCTGTGGGGAAATGGAGGAGCATCAGGAGCCTTTCCCTCCTGCCCTTGTCCTCTAGGAATAGGCCATCCACGTTTCTACCTAGCGCATCTGCAACAGAATTAATTTATCTGTGTTCTCACTGTCAAAAGTATACCCTGTGCTGACAGAGGCATTTGGCACCGCTCCTGGGCGTGGGCACAAAACCTCCGTGGCCTGGGGAAGACTTGCAGAGGGTGGGCTTGGCCTGCCCAGGAGACCATCTCTTTTGTTCTTCTGTATTATTCTTTGTTTAGAACCCCTATGGCTGTTTGAAAATTCACCCACCTGCTCTGAGAGGGCATTCGAATTGTGTCCTGTGGTTTGGTTTCATGTCTTTGTGTCTTTTATCATTTCTCTTAAAAAAAAAAAACAAAAACATTTCTCTTCATTTCAGCTGAGTCATTCTCTTCCTCCTCTTCTTCTTCTTCTTTTTTTTTTTTTTTTTTTTTTTTTTTTTTTTTTTTTTTTTTTTTTTTTTTTTTTTTTTTTTTTTTTTTTTTTTTTGGAATTTTTTATTTTATTTTATTTCTTGTTTCAGAACTTTTGTTTGTTTATTTATTTATTTTTATGGCCGGCTCAGCCTGCCCTGAGGGCAGGGCTGGCACAGCATGTGGTGCTCGGGATCGAACCGTGCTCTCTGCAGCTGCCGAAGCTTTCCTAAGCAGGCGCTTTAGACCACTGAGCCATCCTGCCGGGCCCCTTCCTCCTCTTCTTGACACTCCCAGGAGTCGGAAGAAGCCCCGTCCCAAATCCTTGGCTCCTCCAGTCCCAATCTTTTCAAATGTCAACTCTTAGGAACCTTGGGCCAGAGCAGCATGGGCTCTGGCACCAAATCACTTTCCTCTGTCTTTTTTGGTCTCTGCTTTTTTTTCTCATTAAAGAGTTTTATTAATTGGCTTTTCCATGGGTACCTTGCCTTGAGGTTTCCAGAGAAAGCCTGGCAGGAAAGACCCTTTGCTCCCCAGCATGGCCTTGTCACTGTCAGGCCGGGCTTGTTCCACAGACTCCTCGGCAGCACTGCTGAGCTGCCCATGGCCGCATTCCCACACTGGAGAGGGGCTTGGGCTCACGCAGGGTCCCCACTTCATTAGCTTTCAACCACTTAGGCCTACTGTCTACACATTCTCACTGTGTGGGGCTGGCCCCTTTGTTCTGTCCCTCAAAGACTTTGTACCTGTCTCAGAGGATCCACAGAACAGAACAGGCAGGAGGAGGCAGCTCATCCTGCCTGTGCACTTGGGCTTAGGCCTAAGCTTTCCAAAATGTTCCGGAGAAATAATAAACCTCGTTTACATGGAATTTCAGTCTTCAAAGCATTTCCTATGAATTGTGACTTTTCCTATAGCATAACTCATTTTATCCTCGCAATTCCCCTGTGAGGGAGGCAGGGCACTGTTAGTTTCCTTATTTTGTAGCTTAGGAAACAGGCGTAGAAAGGTTAATTGGTTTGCCAGTTTCTCAGAGCTGGTCCCTATTTATGTTTTGGGATTATTATTTATATTTCTATCTTATCCCTGGAGAGATTTCCCTAGTGCAAAACGACTAGGGCTGAGGCAGAATTCTTGCCTGTGCCTCCTGACTCTAAAAGGATAGTTTCCAAGTGATCTTTAATTTTGACACCTTCTCACTGATTCTATGGCATGTTGATGCCCCTTAGGAGAAAACAAGGCTATATTTGTTTAGAAGTTAAAGAATAAATTAAAACCTCCTTTCTTTCTTTCTTTCTTTCTTTCTTTCTTTCTTTCTTTCTTTCTCTCTCTCTTTCTTCTTAGTCTGCACATTGACTTACATCTCCAACCATTTAAATTAATTTTACCTTTTGAGATAGGATTCTGTTACATTCCCTAGGTTAGGCTTGAACCTAACCCCTTCTGCCTCAGCCTCCCAGAGTGCTGGGGTTACAGTTGTGTACCACCACCACTACCATGCCTGGCTTAAAAACTTTTGATTTGAAATTTTGACATCTTTTTTAGACACGATGCTTCATTCATTTATTCAGGCAATGGCAGAGCTCCTGGACATACAGGTAACGTTATGCAAACATGGCACACTGTGCTCCTCACATGTGTAGATCTGAGAGGATGTCAATACTGAAGTGCCGTGGTGGAAGTGGGTTCCTCAGCTCTCTGTTGACCCTGCCCGTGCCTATCCACCTAACTGAGACTTTCCAGGTTTCTGACCCAGAAGATCATGAGCAGCATAACTAGCTGTTTTATAAGTAATAAGCTGGGGGGGAGTAGTTTCGTTACATAGTGGTAAATGATGGGGACACTTCTGAACAAAGCTCTCTTCCGAGCCTGAGAGCTTCCCAGAATTATTCATAACTCAGAGGACAAGGGGGCGGTTCCGAGGCTCTTTAGCATGCGGCTCTTTCTTACATGGCAACTCCGCCCCTTAATAACCATAAAAAGTCCTGGAAGCAGCAATGGAAAATGGAACCAGCTGATGTGTCTTCGGCACCTTGTGAATGATGACCCTGCCCGAGGGAATTCCCTGGAGGGGCTTTTTGTTGTCGTTGTTGCTTTTCCCAAGTGGTAACTGGCCTGGGTGGATCCAGTCTTACAGGGTGGCCTAATGGTTGTAAACCCAAAGGTGCCACAAGTTCTGGGTTCAGTGCCATGGAGTTCATTCACTGCATACATAAGCTTAGCTTTACGACTCTTTGCTCTATTCTTTGGGGAGTGATTTTTTTTTTTTTTTTTTTTTTTTTTTTTTTTTTTTTTTTTTTTTTTTTTTTTTTTTTGGTTCTTTTGGAGAGTTATAAAAACTGAACTGCTTATGCAAGCACCAACGCGTGACTCCCCGTCCAAGGCTTCTTTCTTCTCTTCTCCACCCACAAAAAATAATTCACATAAAACCTGTCCTCTGGCCAAAGCTTGTCCTTCCTCAGCAGGACAGTGGTGGTGGTGGTGGTGGGGGAGGCTTTAGTTTTTGTTGACTTTAGAAGGGATTCAGATTTCTGCCTCCAGATTTTGGGGCAAGCTGCTCTTGCTCCCTTTGGAAACTTTGCTTAAATACCAGCATACTTGGAAGCCTCTCGGCTTTTCTCCTCCCACAGACGTGCAATACCTGAACCGATGGGCCAGAGCCGGCCTGGGGTCCTGTGGAAAGCAGCTGCATTTCGCAACTCATCTCAGTATACTCCCCTGAGTGTCTCCCTGTGCTGAGCAGAGGCAAGTTGGGGGCAGAGGGCAGAGCGAGCCCGGGGCGGCTTTGCATGTCACCCCTCGAGCTCATCAGCTTTGGGACGGGAGGTCTCCAGGCACAATACGATATTTTTGAGCCTCACTTTCTTTAATTGGGGTTCAGAAATAACACACTTAAGTAAGCGACAAAGCAGGGGGCACATAATAGACCCCCAAGAAACTGCAACCGTCACAATGAAGATGTTGCCAGCAGGGAGTTTAGGGAGGCCTGGCTTCTCGGGGCTGCTGAGGGGGTACATCTGCTGAAGATAGCCTCGCTACAGTCGCTCATGCCAGCAGAAGCCACACACGTTACTAAGGGGTGCACGAGACAAACTTAAAAAATTATCCACAGGCAAGGGAAGCTATGAGACTCCTCAATTTTCCTGCTGTCGCTTAATGGAGTCGCAGTTTGTCTCTGCAGAGAGAAAAGGTGAGGGCATCCATTTTCCTTTCTGTTCTGAAGCAGAACACAGCAGGGGCTGACTGCTATAAATATAAGAGTATAATTATTCTTTCCTAAGCCTTGTGTAAAATAGGGCCAATGGCAATTGGTTTAAATTAAAAATAAATTGAAGGCGTAAATTCTAGGCCCTAACTGGGTCAGCTTCAAGCCCCCCGTACACTGGCCACACAGTAAGGGCAGGCCTACACCGCAGGCTGTTCCCTTGTAAAGTGGGGCTACTGCAGTTTGTCCCCTATAACTCATAGGATACAGGACGGCATGAAGCATGCAGAGCGCCAGTGATGGTGTCTGGTGCCTTTTGGGGGGCTCACCTGTGGTGGTGTCATCAGTGGTGAGCCCGAACTTCAGCTGGGTTTGCAGTGATGAGGAAGAACTGGGGAGAAGGCATGAGCTTTCCATGTGTGCAGGCCACTGGGCCACAAAACTGTGGCATCTGCTGCAGGCTCAGCCTGAAAGATTGGGTGACCAGCTATTAGCACACACCCAAGGTGAAGGGATCAAGTTATAACAACCTAACAGGGCATGGGGGTGGCACTTCCCGGCCAACTCCATGGAATCCCTTCCATCTGGATGGCTCAGCCAAGGGAGTGGATGGTGTTACTCTGATGGGGAAACTCAGGGGCTTCTTCACTGTTTTCTCCTTGCAAGGTTAATGTCCCAAATGCGCAGAGAGCTCTCCTGAGTGTCTACAGCCTGCTCGTTTAGCTATTCCTCCTGGCGTGAGAACCCCAAGCCCCTGAGACAGTGACACTGCTCAAGTAGAATACATTTATTTAAAACCTTTATTCATGTTTGCAAGGAAATAATGCAGTGTGACAATAGCTAGGTCCTATTGCCTACATCCATAAGAGAAACAGATATTATGACTTAGTAAAGTCAGTGGTGTAGATTCTGGGATCAAACAGGGTTGTTCTTCCTGAGGAAGTAGCCAGTGGAGGGCCAGGGACATAGCTCAGTGGAATAAAGTGCTTGCCTGGCAAACGTCAGGTCCTGAGTTCAATCCCTGGTAGGAAAAAAAAAAAAAAAAAAAAGTGGCCAGTGGGAGCACTGTTCTTTCCCTGTTGTGTTAGTGACATTTCTACTCAGTGCCAGTTTCAATCTCTCTGTGTGTGTGTGTGTGTGACTACAGTTTGTGGTACTGTTTTCTATTTATTTAGTTTTGAGTATCAGCATTTTACCATTCTGTACCCTGTCCTTGCAGAGTAACAGGGCTATTTCTTGATACAAAGGAGAGATGTTCAGATCATCTTGTTAAGATGCAAAGCTCAAAATAAACGCTGTGTCTTTATTTGGAGATTCGCATCCTTCCTGCAAGGAAGATTCATGAGTAAGTTTGTGTGAAGCATGAAGCCCAAGGAGCAAGGCTATTTTTAATGACCATTTTGTTTACACATTAGATTGTGCAAATGCTCCCAGTGATATCTACAGGAACTTGGCCAGTTTTGCACAGTAAATACTACTGTATGTTTTCAATCACACAAAGGGTCCAAATGAAATGGTATTTCTCTGACCTTTTTTTTGGCAGTCTGAAGCTGCCTTAAGGGCCAGGTCTTATGCTGCATGTGGGGGAGGGGATTGAACCCCAATCCTGGCACCTGAGACTTTGCCAAATCATGTGATTTAACTAACTGAGCTAGCTGGCAAGCCCCCTTCTCTGACCTTTTTTTTTTTTTTTTTTTGTGGAACCGGGGATTAAACTCAGGACCTTGCACTTGCCAGGCAGGTTCCTGTGCCCCTGAGCTATCTCCCTGGCCCCCTTCTCTGACTTTTGAGCAGGGAAAAATAGCTAATAATAGTGAAAAATATGTAACAGATCAATCCCTGAGTACAAATGAGCATAGTAAATAATGTTATGTCTTTAGGGGAAAGCATGGAGATAATAAATACAAATGACAAATATTTACAATAGACGCAATGAACGGGACATCAGTAGGTGGACACAGAAGACACTCACACACCCAGTCCCAGAGCTAGAGGACAAATGAACAGCTGACCTGGCCACACGGGACAGTGGTGCTGCTTTAGCTTTTGAGTGACTTAAGGAAAAAAGTCAGTGTGCTGTGGGGGCCTGTGGCACAGGACGGCCACGTTTACGTTGGGCTGCCACGGCAGAGCCTGGCCTCGCCTGCTCCCTTCCGAGTCAGATGTGGCCGACACACAGACCCTCGGTTCTTTGCAGTCCCGGCCCTTTCCTGGCCCTTCTCCTGATGAGTCTGACCACTTCCTCCTAATGACTGCATTCTCACAAGGGCTCTGGGGGGACTGGGTTGGATTTGGGGAACATAAACACTAGCTATGTTTGGGGTGCTCCATTCCCTATAGCAAATCAGTTAAGAATAGGGGGAAAACTAGTTTGTTTCTGGTCTCAAGTTGCTTGAAGGAGAGTTAAGGAAGGTCAAGTTAAGGGAGGACCCATACCTTTTGGCTCTTTCCTTAGAATTAGGCTCAATAAACTCTAGCTTGGAAGCCAAATTTAGTGTTGGGGGGGTGTGGCCCTGTTAAATGAGATTTTACTGGAACAGAGCCGAGCCCTTTCCTCTACATGTCTGGGGCTGCTTCTGGGGTAGAAAGGCAGAGTGGCAATAGCATCCAGTGGCACTCCAGAGTGACAACAGCGTATTTACTGCCTGGCTCTTCACAGAAGTTTGCTGTCTCTTGTTCTAGAAAGGCCCAGCCCAGGACACCTGTCTGCTCCTGATAATACTGATTCTATTCAAGCTCTGGCTGTAGCAGAAGCTTTAATTTGAAGCCACAGGCCAAGAGTGCCTAAGATGCTCACCCTGACTGCAAGATTTCCTGCCTATTAAGCCTTGCCTTTCCTGACTTGCATGTTTGTCTTCTGCGTCCCTTTGTCCACTTTGCCTGTCCTCCTTACTGCTAAATATCTAATTAGGATCTGGAAAATCTTATTCCTTTGATTTTCAGTATTTATGCTAAAGATTAGTCTGCTTGACTGAGTTACTGAGCAGTCCTCTTTCTCTTCCCCTTTTCTGTCTTTCAGTATGCAGAAGCTGGGTTCCCCTCTTGGCTGCTCAGGGTCTCCGGCAGGCAGTGCTCTATGGCTCTTGGCTAAGGGTCAAGGTGAGATAGTGACATTCTAAGGGGATCTGTCAAACAGACTCCCCATGTGTACATTTCCTTCCAGGCTGGAGGTTTGTCCCAGGTTGGTCTAAGGCCCTGTCAGTATAATGCTGTTTGTTTCCTTCTTAAATTGCTCTTTAAAAAAAAAAACCCTCAGTTGTGAAGCATGGGCTGGGGTTGTTTGCTCTGCCCCTTTAAGCTGGTTTTAATGACCCAGTTGCTTTGTTTGAATGCCATTTATTTAGATGACAGATATGTAGATGTCACTGGATAAATAAAAAAGTGAAATCAAGGTTTGAAGCAGTGGTTAAAATATAAATACACAGGGGCCAATCCCTCAGACTGTGTCCCCTAGACAGAATGATGGCTCAGAAATCACACATAGAAATCACACTCCCCCCGCCCCCTCCAGCAGCTCTGAGTAGCTAGGCCCTGAGCCCTGCCGTGGCTCCTGCCCGTGGCCCCTGCCTTCTTACCGCCCTTCCCCTGCATTGCTCGTGACACTTTCCGTTCACTCTTGCCCTGGAAACCACATGCCTGTCTTCCACAAGGGCTGCGGGGGGAGCCCAGCACCCCTCGTGTGGTCCGGCCCAGGTAGGCTGCCCGCTCACCTGCCTCACCTCCCCCATGACAGAGTGTATCATGTGCCCGCCACCCACTGGCTCCACGGATGAAAGAAAACAAAGTTACAGGAGGACCTGGGGGTTCCCTTGAGTATGTGTGGGCGCCTGGCTCTCTAGGCACCTCCGAGACCTCGCTGCCTTAGGAGCTGTCTCACCTGTTCATACACCTTCACCAAGTCCACAATCCCCACAAAATCCTGCGTGTGACATCCCCCCTTTAATGGTAAATGTTTTGGAATGTCCATAGGTAAGAAAATGGACGTCGTGGAAGAAAGGTTTCATGGATGAGCCTTTCATTTCACCTCCGGATATCAGAATACTCAGATTGCTCATCCTCCCACTCACTGTTGCCAGAAAGTCCCTGGGCCCTACGGCTCCCAGCTCTGTGGGCATTGGCAGTTGAGGGGCCCTTGCCCCCCTGCTCGCCCTTGGCGCCTCGGATGTTCTCCCTGCTGGGCTCTGAGAAGTGGTGGTTGGCCTCCCCGCGGTGGGCCCGGGAGACTCTGGCTCTGTCCATCTGGGGCTGGTGCTCAGGAGGCACTGTGGGAGGCCTGTGGACGGCCGAGGTGCAGAGGCTCAGGATGGAACACAGGTCCCCCCAGTTCTGCTTACACTGAGCCTGCACGCTGTGGGTGATGGCCTCTTTCACCTCCTCCCCACAGGTCAGCAGCAGATTCACCAGGTCCACGAAGGGTCTAGAGATTGAAAGCAGAGGGAAAAAGACCAAGAATGGAATAAGTCCCATAGGGTCCTGGTGTGCTGGGACAGTGCCTGGGAAGAGATGACGTCAGTGTTTGGTTTGCATTTGGCAGAACTAAGACCCTCCTCATATTTCAAAGGTGCCCACGGGAACTGGGTCCATGGCAGGATTTGCAGGCACAGGGAAGCTCTCACTTCTATACTCCATCATGGCTTCTGTTAGGGGGTCCCCCAAACCCTCATACAGTCATAGGGGGAGCTTTGCTGAGATGGCTGGATGGGGCGGGTGTGACGCTGGGACTGATGCATGGTTGGATGCCAGGATTGGGGTGCTCCCCCTAGGCGGGAGTACTACTGGCTCTGAGGTTTGATGCCCTGGGTGGAAATAAGGGACAGAAGGAGAAGGCTGCTGTTGTCATCGCTTATCACTTGCTGCTGCTGCTGCTTTTCTGCCTTTGTGCCCTCTGACTGCTTTCTCCTCTGCAGTGCTCCTCTACCATGCTCCCTGTGTTAGAGCCGAGTGTGGGCTGAGACCTCCACAGCTGTGCTGTGCACCAAAACAAGTTCTACTTTAACTTTGGGTGTTGGATATTTTGTCTCGGCAACAAGGGAATGTCACTAAAACACTAGGTGAACAGAAAGAGCCTGCCATGTGATAAAGGGCCAATAACAATTCACAGGTGCCTAGCACTGGGCTTAGAGCTGCCTACATTGAAAAGGAAGATGAGCAGTGAATGGGGCAGTGGTGGGAACCATAAGAGGATGGCAGCATTCTGGGCATGACCAGGCCATGAGAGGTAGGTGAATTCCACCTAAGGGTTGGGTTGTGGGTCAGTGGGACACATCTGGGCAACTGGAAGAAGGCTTTTCAATTCCAAACTCAGTAGTCCTTTCAGGAAAGAAAAAGACGCAAAGATGTACAGTTTGAGGCAGAGCTCCTAACTGGGTGCCTTGAACCCCCCCCCCCCACTGGCCTTTTGTGCATCATGCCAGCCTATTTGTCCCAGGGGCCACCCTTTCAAGATGCCTCCCTAACTGAGGCTCCTAAGTGCCATTTCTCCCATGTCAATGGCTGCCCCTGGCCAAGGCTGATGAAGGGTATTTTGGGAAGTTACTGAATATACTTCCCTCTCCATGTGGAGGATGCTGGAATAGGTGGAGAGGGGCCCCAGGAGGACCACTTTCCTGGGTTGTTATTTCCATTTCTGGGCAGCAGAGGCAGGGGAGGGGGTGTCTGGCCATATTCAATCTGGGCTTCCTTAGCACTGGAAGTGAGGTGCTCTTGTATTTTCAATAAGAGCTGGCTCTCTAGGACACAACATGCTTTGTTCTGGAGGGCTCATCACCCGGCTGCCGTGGGCCATTCTTCTGGAAGATTATTGGAGGAATTCACCCCACGGGGTGGAAGATGGGTGCAGGTGTGGAGCAACATGCTGGCTTTTATATTCCTGAGCCCAAGTGGTGTGCCTGACAGTGGGTGCATGGGGCCCACATGCTGAGCTCTTATCTCTCAGCAGCCTTCTAAGATCCTCAGAGTGGGATGGGATGCTTTCTGTGGCTAGCTGCCATTCTTTGTTGCTTATTTCTTTTTCAGTATTGGGGATGGAGCTCAGGGCCTCATGCACAGTGGGCAAGTGCTCGATGCTTAAGTACGCCTCCAGTGGGCTAGCCAACACTTGTTAGCAGCCCTTAGCAAAAGTCCTGGGTACATTTGTTCATGACCATCCAGCCCTGGGCCATCACTTTGAACAGGGAAATTACTTTGAGGTGTGAGACCTCTACGACAAGCGGCAAAGGTTTTCTGCTCCACGGGCCTTGCTTATCTGAGTGGCCGCCTTAGGGTCAACGTGATCTTTCTTTCAAGCTGGCAGTTGTTAGTAGCAGGAAGAGGAGATTGTGTTTTAGGGTAATGCGTGAAGCAGTTTGCTTCAATTTTTATTAATTAGTTCTCAATTTATAATTGAATGAACTGTCCTTGCTTCATGAATTTGAAGACTGAGAAGAGGGAAGTGGCCTTCAGGAGCATACTGGCTGGGAAGGGCTGGGGCTGGGCTAAGAGTGGAAAAGAGGAGTGGGAGAGGAGGAAGGTTCTGGCTGGCAGAGTTCCAGCTGCTGTTCCAGGCCTCCTTGATACCTCTGGTACTTTAGTGGGTGTACAAAGTGTTTAGACTCTCTAAGGCTGGCTTCTGCCAGTGACAAAGACAGCATAACGTGGTCTTTTTCTGCTACCCTGAAGGCATGCACATGGCAATACAAGAAAAATGCTTGATGCATGTTGGCATCCTTTTTTCTTTTGGGGCTTCTTGGGATGCAACCCTGGCCCTTTACTGAGCTGCATCCACTGTCTTTTTTATTTTGAGAGTCTTGTCCAAGTCACCAAGTTTCTTAGGCTGTGCTTGAACTCATGACCCTACCCCATCTTTTGAGAGCTGGGACCACAGGCATGTACCATCACACCCAGCTTCCTTCTACTTCTTAACACTAGCAACTGGCTCAGGGAGCTCAATGTCACCAACCTGCTAAGTGGCAGCGGGAATGTAGTATCATTGATTCTTTCCTTTAGGATGACTAAGAGGAAGGTGTCTTTCCCAGGATGTTCTTTTTGCCAAGTGAGCTCTCAGAACCCCAATGCTAAGTGGGACCCCAGAAGTCAGGGCCAGACCACATTCTCCTCAGCCTCTGGCCCTCATTCCCAACTAGCGAGCAGTGGACAGCAAGGAGGGGAGTGTGTGCCAAAGCGAGTTATCTAAGCCATGTTTCAAGCTGGCATGGTGCCTTCCCAGGCTGCAGGCTGAGCCCGTGTCTAATGATAAAGCCCAGCTCCCTCAGCCAGGCATCAGTAAGGCAAAAGGATTAGAATAAAACAAAATACCCAGAGGGCATGTGTCTGAAGGTGCCAGGGCATGGGTGGCTACCAGTGACAGGGAGCCAAGGTAGGCTGTCAGCAGCTAGGGAGAGGCAGATGATAGGGAGAAAGTGGGGGTAGCTAGGAAGGTGAGAGGACCAGAGGGGAAAAGAGTTGAAATGGGTGGCTTTCATTGAATGTGTATATTTTGAGGTAGATGAGGATGGGGTTGTGGACTGAGGTGTTACAGTTCCTGTGATGGCTGCATTTTTTCCCTCTTAAATGAAAACCAAATTTGAGAAGGATTCTTTTTGGGGTTTTTTTGGCTGGCTCAGGCTGCCTTAAGAGCAGGCCTGGTGTAGCATGTGGATCTGGGGATTGAACCGCAGTCCCATGTTCCTGAGTTTGCCCAGGCAGGTGCTTTAAACAACTGAGCTAACCTGCAAGCCCCCTGAAAAGCAAATTTATTTCCATTCTTTTATATGTGATCAATACCATATATATATATATATATATATATATATATATATATATATATATATATTTTTTTTTTTTTTTTTTTTTTTTTTTTTTTTTTTTTTTTTTTTTTTTTGTCTTTTTGAGGCAGGGTCTCACTATGCAGTTGAGGCTGGCCCTGAGCTCACTTTTGTAGCCCAGGCTGGTCTCGAACTCGCACCGATCCTCCTACCTCAGCCTCCCAAGTGCTGGGATTACAGGTGTGAGTCACCACGCCCGGCTATTGCCATATATTTTGAAATGACCTTCTTTTCTTGAAGTCTGGTATTGATAGGCTATTTTACTTAGTCAAGAAGGTTAGAGGGGAAAAATACCCTGAGGTAATTCAGTCTACTATACAGGCGGGCACCCTGCGGGGTTGTGGTCTCCAAGGGCAGATCATGGGGGCTTTTAGAGGAGCTGGAGTGGGACACAACTCTCAGCAGAGGTGCTGCCTTTGCAGGAAACAAAAGGACCTGTATGTGATCACATGCATGGTGTGTCCTTCAAAGGAGCCCTCACGCAGCACTCAGGCGGTGGAGGCAGAGGATTGTTGTGAATATGTGACTAGACTGGGTTACAAAGTGAGATGAGCCCAGTTTGAACTACACAACAAGACCCTATCTCAAACACACACACACGCTCTTAGTTCTGACCAGGCTGGGCCACTGGCACTTCTAGAGCAGGCTAGGGCAGAACCACATGCTCACGCTAAGTAGTATGGGGATTCTTTGGAAATAAGGGTCCCCGGCTCTATGGCCCCTATTCAGATGTGAGAAGGCCACAGGGCTTTACCTCCTTCCTAAATTTGAAGGTGGGGGATAAACTTAATATTTTTAGTTCTCCTAAAGAAGATTTCTCCAAAAGAACACAGACTTTTCAGTCTAAAAATGTACCGTGGACTTATAAACTGTCATGCACTATCCATTGTGGAGGTGGCTGCACCTCCAACGGATGGAGGAGAGTAGGCTTGCGCAGGTAGACTTCACGGAGTTTATTGGCCAAAGGGGTTTGTTTTTTTTCTGGAGGTGCCTTGAAAGAAGGTATGGTACTTTCTGCAGAGAGTGGGTATATTTTTGAGAAAACAAAAAAACTCCGTTGCATTTGGGGACCAGTGAGGCCTTGGTGGTCTAGCAAAGAGAGGTCACTCCAGGGTAAGGAAGCTTGACTTTGGACAACTGGCTTGTTCCTGAAAACTGGCTTCAGTCTATACAGTTGTTAGCCGGGTGTGGTGGCTCACACCTGTAATCCCAGCACTCGGGAGGCTGAGGCAGAAGGATTGGTGCGAGTTTGAGAACAGCCTGGGCTACAAAAGTGAGCTCAAGGCCAACCTCAACTGCATAGCGAGACCCTGTCTCAAAAAGACAAAAAAAAAAAGAAAGAAAACTGGCTTCAGTCTATACAGTTGTTTCTCCACACCCAGGGGCTCAACCATGAATCAAAAACATTTGAGAAAAAAATGTACCTGTGCTGAACATATGCAAACTCTTTTGCCTTGAATTATTACCTAAATGAAATAGTATGACAGCTAAGCTGGAGGTGATTTAAAGTGAGGTATATATGGAGGCTATATGCAAGTACGGCACCATTTTATATAAGAGATTTGTGCCATCGGTGGATTTTAATATCTGAGGGGGATCCAGGAATAATCCTGTAGAAGTGAGGGACAACTTTATGCCACACATTTCCAAGTTGAAAAGTAGGAACTAAACCTCAGGGCAAACCTTAAGCTCTTAGCTTTGTTTTCCTCCTCTGCAAGGGGACAGCAATTTCTATCTCAGTGCTGTTGAGAAAGACAAATGTGATAATTCATGCAAATCTCTTGGCCAAGGGCCTGACACATGAAAAAATGACAGTTGTTTTTGTTGTTAATGCTATTGTTCCCTTATAGGTATTTGGAGGCATAAAAATAGCTCATAAGGCATTAGTATGACTCAGAAAAAGGCAACATAATTTGTTTTTGGCAAGAGCTGCTTGCAGAGCTTCACCATAAATCTTATAATCCTTCCACGGTATTGGGAGAGGGGTTTGCAAGATACCTAAACTCTACTAACCAAATCGGCAATAACCAGAGACGGTTGCTGCACCTTATGATCTAGGTGGCACTGGGAGTGTAGGTAGGTGGTGGGGTCCTGGCAGGTCACGGTGTAAACTGAAGACTAAGAATTCCTGGGGCCTGGCAGGATGGCTCAGTGGTCTAAAGTGCCTGCTTAGGAAAGCTTACAGTTTGATCCCTGGCACCACATGCTGCACCAGCCCTGCCACCAGGGCAGGCTGAGCTGGCCATAAAAATAAATAAATAAACAAATAAAAGTTCTGAAACAAGAAAAAATAAAATAAAAATAAAAAATTCTTTAAAAAAAAATGAAGACTAAGAATTCCTAATGTGGTACTGATATGGCTAAACGAGTCACTGTAGAAAGGACAATAGTGCCACCATGCCGGCAATAACATGTTCTGGACAGCTTAGCCCGTGGAGCTCTCTCTCTCTCTCAGCATCTCTGAAAGAATCATCTTAATGTTCAGTGTTTATGGACTGTGCACCATATTAGGGATAGTTGGGCACCAACATGCTTTACCATCCTCCCCAATGTACGCTTTTATAGCTGGGATAATAAGGAATGAGATATTTTGGGGGTTATCACTGAATTTCAAATTTCTGAGTAAGTTCACTTCATATTTCTGAGTTTTGGCATGGAACTGTTTAGCTGATTAAAGTTTTTGATGCTTCTTTGCTGTTTGTTTTCTGGCAGGGCATTAATGAACCTGAGCAAAAGGAGAGCCCAGAGGCAGAAAAAGCAGCAATTGCTTGGAGTTTGGGGCATTTAGGAGCGCAGGGGTGGTGGCCGGATTGTGTGGACCCCAGTAGGGCCCTGCACCTCACCAGCTATGGCCCTTAGTGGAGCTGGGTTTTCTCATCATATGAAATGGAGCTAATTGAAGCATCTAGCTCTAAGGGCTGTTGTGAGGATCAGATAAAAAGAAATAACATAAAGCAGTCAGCACAGGGCCTGGTACTTGGTAAATACTCAGCTAATATTATTAGGCATCAGCTTTCTGTAAAGACACCTCCTGCAGCTACTTGGAAGATTTGCTGGGTTCTTATTTAAGGGGAAGATGGAGTATTTCTCCTTGTATGTGCAGGTACACACACACATGTACACACACACACATACTCATACTCAGCTCTTATTTCTGTAGCTTGTGATTTCAGAATTGGTGATGGAAACCTCTTTCAGTTTCGTGTAAAGCCAGCAGTAAAGAAGATTCCTAGGGGAGTTAGTGTGCCTTCCGGTTCAGCTCAGCCTTCCGCATTTTACAGGCGCTCAGTCTCCAACAGCAAGGTCCCCTCCCTGCCACAGCAACACACCTCCAATTGACCCCATTCTTGCCAGAACAATCTTCTCCCTACAGCTTCCCAGTCAGACAAGGCTCCAAGGGTACTCACTCGTGCAGCAGTAGGTCCTTGAAATGGATCATCTCCACTATGACCTGGATGTTCTCCTGCGCAGCTGCGCACAGATCGTGCTTGAGGTAGCATTCCCGCTGTAGCTGAAGCACCATGTCTTTGATGGCAGGGCACTTCCGGCTTATGCAGCTGAATCTGTGCCGCAGAGCGTGGGCTTTACACTTTAGGGAATCCTTGATGAATGACTTGCCCTGAGTTCAGAGAGAAGGGCAGAAGTGCAAACTTTGTGATATGGTTAGACATTTACCCATCTTTTTTTCTCTTGCCTTTCTTTTCTCTCGTTTCCTTCCTTTTTCTCCCCTCCCTCCTCTCCTTTTTTCCTTCTTTCCTTCCTACCCTCCTTCGTTCTTTGACAGTACAACCCCAGGCCCCCTTCTCAGATTGAAGGCCTCTCAGGTGATAGGCTGCATTCGGAGTGACATGATTCCACCGCATTGAGCCAGAAAGGATGTTAGTTCTATACACTAACAAATCCACTTCTTTCCTCTGTAGCCGTACTTTTAGTTTTCCTTGAACTGGGCCTTCCGTGGCTGTCTGTCCTCAAGGCTGCCCAGCGTTGGCTATGGAGTGGCAACTTTTCCAGAACACCAGGGGAACTGGGCCATAACTCCTTTGTCGTTCTCAGCAAGAGTTCTTCCCTAGTGGGAGGTGCCTCTTTGTCCAAACGGAACATTTTCCCTTCTTCTCCTTCAATTCCAGGAGTACCACCTAGAGGGTGTGCTCATAGAGTCTCCCCTTTCTGCCTGAGTGTCTCTGGGTTGTACTCTGGTCATCTCCCATCCTTCAGGAAGGAGCATTCTTTGCCTTTCCAAAAATGACTCTACTCCTTTAAACTGTTAGGATTATTGCCTCTAAAAGGCTTTCCTGGCACCCAGCCTGGCAGCATCTGAGCTGGAGTACCCAGCTGACAGCCCCTCCCCTGCAGCCCTGCTCTGAGGGGCCAAGGCAGCCAAGCATACATCTGGCCTGCAGTTCGCTTTCCTGGCAACCTTATTAGACTGTGCTTATCCTAGAAAGGAGACAGCTGTTCGGGTGTGGAGGCAGCTCTGCCTTTACTCCCTTATCAAACTCTCATGGCCCAGAAGCATTGTGGGAAGCTTACCCAGAATCCTTACATTCTCCATTACTATAGAAATGAGCTATCCTTGCAGAAGTCACCCTCTGCTTTTAGACAGGCTCAGAAGTCAGAGTTGAGAAAGCAAAGGGATTTAGGTTGGAAAAGGGAAGCTAGCCAGCACATTTATTTTGGTTTTCCCTTTAGAAAGCAATCAAAATACCTGCAGATCATGTTTGATAGCTGACAACCCATGGGGTACTGTCACCTTCTCAGTACCCCTGCTCCTGAGAACTATCTAGTAGGAGCCAAATAGGATGGTGCCAATTTATTAAGCAGTTGTATGCTGAGAATGGACTTAAAAGAGATGTGTGTAACTTGAGAACATATTTCTGTTGGTTGGGGATGGGATAGGAAGATTAACTGATGCAAGGCCTATGCCAGTCTGTTCTTGGTATTCTTCCCTGACATCCTGTGGGATTGACCTTCAATACACATCTTTCCTAATTCCAGTTAATCCAGAAGGAACACTTTATTTGAGAGCCTCCAGTTCAAAGTTCTACCCTTTCCCTTCCCCGGTTTCTGTTTCCCCATTTGCCAACTCATATCCTCTGATCCCTTCTTGTTCCCAGGCATTGCTTTGTCAAGCTCTACAGGATGTTAGTGGATGGCGACAGTGATAAGCCCAAATCACACGTCAACTGTTGGCCTTTCCAAACATTATCACTCACCAATGAAATGAGAAGGAAAATTTATCAGATATAGTAACAGGGTGTTTCCACAGGGCATATAGGGCCTGGGAGAACATGAAGGTGAGCCTAATGACAGAAGATATCAAAACACATACTTGAGCCAGGAGGTTGCTCACTGGGTTCTTGCTCTGCCCTGAGGGGCAGTGAACTTTACCCTGGGGACCCAGGGATATCTGAAATGGATCAGGCCCAGACTGTATTTATTATATACAGCAAAAGAAAGGTATGGAATTCTAACACATATTCAAGGTTTTGACATCTCAGATGGAGAGAAAAGAGTTTGCTACTCATAAGGAATAAGTGTCTACTCTTTTGGAGGCCTTGAACTATACAGGTTGCTTGCCCTCATAAACACTAGATGACAGATGCCCTTGTAGGTATAAAAACTCTTCAGTGGAATGTGGAAGAGGGGAATTCCTGCCTCTTCTGCCTACTGTTTCTAATGTGATGGGCATTGGGAACTGTGTTCTGGATGCCTAGACCCAACAGGGCCTCTTCTAAGGGGTTTATAATTGACCATATTTTGATGTTCCCTCCTATTTTGCCTGTGTAGAAACAGAGTAGAAGGAACATGGGCACAGTGGCGAATGCCTATATTCAGAGTGCGCAAGAGGCAGGGGGACTGCCTCAAGTTCCAGGCCAGTCTGAACTACATAATGAGACCCCATCTCAAAACAAAACAAAACAGAGTGTAGAAGGATTTAGTACATACAACAGCACCAGAAAGCAATGGGGAGACACTGGCATTCTGCTACAGACCAGGAGTTATTGCTTGCAGACCCTGAAATGTCACAAAGAACAGCCAAGGAAATCTGTGAACAAGTCTTTCCAGTGACCGTTTTATTTTAACCATGCTGTGCCAATCCCCAAACCTTCATGCTCTATGTGATTATTACCTGGGCATCAAATTTTCCAGCGTTGTGCAGAAAAGTCATGCAAATTCCATGTAAGCCCCGAATCTCACAAGAGTTGTTCTCGAAACATTCAAAAACGCCACAGCCTACATCACCTGCGTTGACCAAACAGTGCTGGATCTCCGCTAAAATGAAAATTACAAATATATATGCATAAAACACTCAGCCAGGCTGGAAAATGCAGGGAGGTTAGCTGAAATAAAAGTTAGGACTGAAAACAAATCTAAGGAGAAGAAAGTTAGTAATGACTTTCAAGGGTCTAGTGAGCGAAGGAAACAACCTCATTCAATACTGCTCATATTAAGTTGTTATTTGCAAATACTGGATTTGTAAAAATTAGGTCTGAGTATTCTGCTACCCATTCTTTCCAGTTTATGTAAGTATTTGTGGGAAAAGTTTGAAAGCAGAAAATATTTCAGCGTTTTCTGAAGACTGCACTTCATCCGTGAAGTAGTCCTCTACTGGGATCTAGAGCGGAAGCTGCCATGGCATCCCTGACCCCTACATAAGTTCGCCCAGAAAGCAGTTTCAATTCAGCGTTATGATTCAACATTTCAAAATCAAAACACAATTTCTATTAAAACAGCGCCTCCAAACCACCCCCATTAAAAATGCCAGGCTAGGGAAGCTGTGGTTTTCCTGCAGGCTCCGGAATCCAGTTGGATGGGGGCTAGCCATGTGAAACGACAGGGCTGCCCTTAGAGGTTCCTTTTAGCTAGGGATCCGGTGTGAGGCGGCGCGGCAGCAAGTAATCACCTAGAATTCCTGTGGCCCTAGAGCATGCGGTATTCCTTCGCAGAATGCGATCCTACCACATGTCTTGGAAGGCCAGACTGAAGAGTTAACTGTCAGATTGCCGCGTGCAAAACCTCGCTTCCCTCCCAGCCCCCCACCCGATTCTCTGATTTAAACGGATTACCAAATTACATCAGAAAAGTGTATTTTGGAAGATGGGCGGGGTCGGAGTAGAAAATCTGCATTCAGATTAAATCTAGCGAGAGAATGAGAGGCGTGTGTTTGTTGAGGGTCAACAACTCCCTGAGAAGCAGTCAGTTTTCAGAGCAAGAGCCAGAGGGGGAAGGGTGGTGAGAGTCTTAGGGTGGAGCGCGGCCACGCGAGTGCGGGACTCGGTGCTTGGAGGTGAGCGCCTCCGGGCTGCGCAGCCCCGCCGCGCAAGTCGTCCCGCGACCCACTCACTAGGGGCGTTCCTCGTGGGCATTTGTCTGCTGCTGCTCGGGCTGTGAGCGCGTGCACTCTATAGCTGCAGCGCTCGCACGGCCCCCCAGAAGGCCGCGGGGGTGGGGCTGAGGGTGGGCGCAGAACCAAGGAGTTGAGCTGTAGGCAGATTTTCTTTCTCTCCCCAGCTCTGGGAAAAGGGCCAGCCCCATGTCCCGCACGCCTGGCTCTGCTTTGCAGTTTGCCGGAGAGCAGAGAGGCGGTCGAGTAGAGGCGCACAGTTCGGGTCGTGTCACCATTCCTTCGCTTGCTGACCTGCCCAAAAGCAGGGAACGGCGGCAGCACGGTGAGGTACGCTTTGCGCCATCCTTTCCCCTTCCAAAAGCAGTGTCCCCCAAGGAGCGAGTACATGGTGCAATTTGTCTCATTAGCAAAGTTTTGGGATGCACTGCATCTTTGGGGGAAGGGGAGAAGCTGTCCTGTCTAGGCTGGCCAGCTCGGAAGAGGTGGTCTCCGGGTACAGGGCTAAACCTAGCTCCGGGGACCCTCCGTGCCTGCCGTGGTCAGCTGGGATGGAGACGTGCGCTCTGCACAGGATGGCCTGACGGCGTCCGGCCCTGCCTCATTTCCCCTCAACCCCGGGGGAGGACAGCAACAAGTCCGGCCCCAGCCATTTCATCACCCTGCGAGCACGTGCGGATTCCGGGCGCTCCGAGCCCAGCGCAACCTCGCTTCGCCTCGTGCTTCCTTTTGCACGCCCTGCGCCACAGCTAGAGTTTACCCGGCCGGAGTGGGCGCCGGGCTCTGGGCGAAACGCCCGAGGTGTGCTGCGCGGGGCACGGTGTTCTCTCGCAGCAGCGCCTGGCTGCAGGGACGCATGCATTTACCTGTGTTCTGCAGGGACAGGCGACCTTTCTGCTGGGAGCTTCTGTCTTGGGGACCTTCGGGTGGGTTGGTGGCATCGGTGCTCCGCACCGAGTCGAAGGTGGCTAACACCAAAGCCAGGGTCACGAACTGGCCCAGCTTCTCGGCACACATGGTTCTCTGTATAAACCTCCCGCCGGGAGACCTGGATTCTTTGTGCTCCCCTCCTCCTCTTCTCAGCTGCTTCCCCTCCTCCTCCCACTCTTCCTCCTCGCTCGCCTTTTCCCTCCTCCTCGCAGCCGCGGCTCGGGTAGAGGTTACCCAGCGCCCTCCCGTAGCTCTCGGGAGAGCATGTGACCAGGCCGTTAGCCACGCCGCGAGTGCTCGGCAGTGGCAGGGACGATGCCTCAAATATCCCTGGAAGCTCTGGTGTCACTTGAATGAAGGAGTCGAGCAGGTGTTGTCCCGGAGGCTGGACCAATCCGAGACCCCAGCCCGTTTGACAACAGCGCCAGGAGGCGGGGCTTGCGTCTAACTACTACTGGAGGAAGCCGAGCTGGGCTGGAAGCGCCCACAAAGTTGCCGACCTGGCGGCGGTCACGCGTTCGTGTGTATGGGGAGGGGGTGAGAGGGGGGGTGGGGGGGCAAGAGATGCGTGCGCGTGTGCGGGTGCCCCAGGGCTATGGCCGAACGCACTTCAAAAATACGGAAGCAGATCCCAGCTCAGTGGCAGCTACAGAGGGCTAGCATTACACACACATCCCGCTGGGAAAGTTTTCTCTTTGCATCAATTTTTGGAATTCACTGAGGATTTTAGTCTCGTGGCTTGGATAGTTTACAGCAGATACCCGTGATAGTACGGCCAGGAGAGCATGTGTTCCTAGCGTCCTGGAGTTCTGCATTGCAAACAAAACCGGCTTGAAGATAGGAACCGAAACACTTAATAAAGTATTTAGCCTGAACAATTGCTCCCTCTTCTTGCTTTCTTCTAGGTGGGCCCTGTGACAGCTTGGAAGTCGTGATTTGCCCTTGCCCACTATAGATGAAGTCCAGCCTGGGCTGCAGGGATCCAGGTGACAATCCGGTCTTGCATCATTTCAAGGCGGGTAACAGAGAGGCCCACGCAGCCCTGGATAAGCCCGCTGGGGAGCCAGGCGTACCACGAAGGCCAGGCTTAAAGGCAACTTCATGCGTCTCCAAATATACTCTTCCACTTTCTCAAAGTGCTACTTCCCGTCTGCCTTGGGGTCCCTTTACTTTTTAGTCTTTGAATGGAAATGAAAACAACAACAAAAATTCGGGAAAATGCTCTCCATCTCTTCTCCTCTCCTATGGGAGTCCCCTCCCTAAGCACTGCCAGGATTAGATTGCCCCCAGCTGCTTCGCCCCGGCTGGAGAAAGCAAGGAGAAAGTTGGGCGCCGCTTGGAGCGCCTTTTCCCCTGCTGTGTGTGTACGTGTGCACGCTCACGTCTCCCTAGCGCCGGGCCGGGGACAGGAACTGCTCCTGGCCTTGTCAACTCGACGGCGCAGCTCTGGGGGCTAGCTGGGTGGGGGAGGGCAGCGAGGCGAGCCCTGCAACCTAGCGCCCCTGGGCGCGCACAGAGTGTCGGCACGCCCTCGTCTCTCCCCCGCAGTCCCCACCCTCCGCTGGGAGAACAGGTGAGCCCGGGTACCAGCTCTCAACTCTCACACATCCCCGCCCCCTTGGCGTCCGCGCCCTCTGCAGTAATGTGCCAGGAAGGTTTCATCACCTACCGCCGGAGGCGACGCAGCCCCGGGTCTCCGCGGCGGGGCGCACTGCCGCTTTTATTGGGGCGACCATGTGACATACTTGGGGGAGGGGATACGAAGACACCCGGGCAGGTTACCCTTAGGCTGCTTGTCTTAGGCTATACTTCCTGGGGCCCGGTGAAGCTCAGGGCCAGGTGACCGCCGCTGGCTGCGGCTACCTTCTCGCGTAGAGCAGACCTCAATTAGGAGAAAGGCAAAGGCAGATGAGATGGATGTTTTCAGAGTGAGCTTTCTAGGGACCGGAGTGCCCAGGAGCCGCTGTCCACTGCATCTACGCATATTTCAGAGCTCCGGGAAATAATCACTTCGGTCTGAATCTGCAGAGGTAACAAGAAGCTGAGCACTCAAGCCGGTGCTTTCCAGTCAGCTCCCACAGCTACAGAGCTTTTCAAAGCGAATTCTGACATCCTCACTGCCCGCCTTGCTCAATTTAGCGACCCTTATTCAAGAGGGTCACCTCCTGCCATCCTTAAAAGCCAAACAAGTGAACAACACCACAACATTCTGACTTACCCTAATTGTTCATTCCCCCAAATTTCCTGAGGCCAAGTGGATATCTGTTCTGTCTTGCTTACAGGTGTTAACTGAGTTCTTTCTATCCATCTGGTCTTTTTTTTTTTTTTTTTTTTTTTTTGTTACAGATGAGAACACCAAGAGTATGGGTGTTCTCATTAAAAAGGCATCTGGTCCCGTTTTTCTGAGAAACAGAAATAGGAGATCCAGGGGGTAGGAGCAAGCCCACTTTTGCCAGCTGTTGGCAGATGGTGGTGGCTGGCACCTGAGACACATACCTGTGTTAGGCTCCACTCTTGCCTCCTTGGTCTATTCTCAGAGGACCTATAACTTAAAAATTCATCTTGGGGCTATTTATCTTCACAAAACAATTAACCAAGGCCCCTTCATGGTTCTTGCTTGAGCACACTACCCCTTTAGAATAAAAAGAACAGCTTGTCATTAGAATTTGAGGTGCTATGAACACAGGTTTACCTCTGAACTACTTAGCCAATGTTGAGAAATGTTCAGTCTAGTCAGTCTCACCAGGGCTTTGAGAATGCTACAGAAACCCTGGGTTGTTTGCAGGGGCTTCTCATCTCAGCTGTAGGCCCAGGGGAGAAGGGCTGGGGAGCACACAGTGATGAGTTTGCTGGGGACTTTTCGTCCCCCAGCTGATGGCTTTGGCTTTGTTACAGCCTGGTGCAGTAGACTGGCTGATGTGAATGGGCAGAGAGAGGCAGTAGTCATAATACTGTTTTAAGGTAACATGATTAGAAACAGGTGCTGTGGTCACCTGCTGAGTTTGAGACTGGGTCCTTCTAGACTTGCAGGACATCCTAACTGTGAATTGTGAGAAGCAGGAAGACAGATCCGTTAGTGCTGCCCTGAGGGTAGGCAGGGAGTTGGGCCCTCTCGCCCCCAAGACCGTGTAACTGTGATGAGACAGTCATGGCCTGCCATGTGACAGTAGTAGCTTCTGGGGTTGGGGCATGGGGCCCTGTATCTTCTCTAAATTCACTTCACCATTTGGCACAGGGTCTCACCACACAGCTTGGATTTGTAGTGATCTTCCTGTTTCAGCTTCCCCAGTGCTGGAATTACAGGCATGCACCACCACACCTGGTTTTAGTGGCCAGCTCAGTGCCCAGGGCTGGCATGGCATGCAGTACTAGGGAATAAATCCTGGTTCATGTGCTTGCCAGGCAGGTGCTTAGACCGCTGAGCTATTTCCCAGCCCAGTGGGAAGGTTTTTCAAGAAGGGTATTTGGATGAAATCTTGAAAGATGGAGCAGAATACGACAGTAACAAAGCTGAGGCAAGAGAAAGAGAGTGGGTGTCACCTGCAGTAGGGCTGGAAGTAAGTGTAGGGGGAGATGTAGTGCGATTTGCCTTAGGAGAAGAGTTTGTCCTGTAGGTGTTAAAGAGATCAATTTGGTGAGTTGAGCTGAGGTGTGCTGTGAGACTGGGCTATTGTGAAAAATCTCTACCCATGGAAGAGTCCATTCTGTCATCCTGATGGGTGTTTAAAGATGAGAATGCGTTCTCCTCTTTCACTAGGCTCTCTGTAGAAATTAGAACAAGTTAGAGGCCTTTGCTGACATTGTGAAACAAGGTGAGGGGAATTGGAAGGAATGAACTAGAGTCTCCATGTGTGTTTCAGTGTCCAACAGGAGAGGTGTTCTTGCGCAGGTGTGAATGGGAGGAGCCTTAAAGGGTCGGTTGCATTTCTGTCTGTGGGACAATGTCTGTAGCTTGGCACGTATTGTCTAGTCCAGGCATTCTGATTTCCAAAAGCTGGATGGAGGACGTGGCTTACTCATAGGGAGCTCCGCCCACCGCTTGCCCTGCCCACTTGAACTGACTGCCCGTACTGATGGCGCCACCGTATGGTCAGAGGGGGAACCGAATGGCCAAACAACCTGTCTGGTTCCGGGCCTGAGCAGTAGAATTGGGTTGTCGCTTTTCCTCAGTTTCCTTACTTTTTCCTTATCAGGTTACTTAATACTGATTTAGGTAACCTTCTCACAACGATGTACTGTGGTTCTCTCCTCAAGGAAATTGCTTTCAAGCTTATTTTCTTCCTTTGCTCTCTTACTTTGTGAACACCCCAAATCTACCCTAACCATGGCTCCTGTGTACCACGCCCACAGGGCCAAAACCACAGAGTTATTGGAGTGAAATTGGACATTCGAAATTGCAAACTGCTGCTTTCAAGCCTCTGAAATTCTTGAAAGAAGAGGTCTCTTCCTAGAACTGTCTATAGTTCTTTTTAATCTTATTAAGTTGATTGTGTCAGTCAACAGAATTGAAAATAAAGCTGACTAAGTCTTCACTATTGAGGGTTTGTTTATGAGTAATACTACAAAATGACTTTCTGCTAGTGTTCCCTCTAAAAATACACAACTTCAACAACATTATGAATTAAGAAGGTTTTTATGGGACTAGTATGGAAACCTAAAATTTATAATATTAGGGGCCAGGGAGATAGCTCCATGGCACAAGTGCCTGCCTGGCAAGTGCAAGGTCATGAGTTCAAACCCTGGTCCTGCAACAATACATACATACATACATACATACATACATACGTATCTACATAAACAAATAAATTAAAAATAAAATTTATATTACTTGTAGCTGTGGTTGCATGTGCCTATAGTCCCAACTACCTGAAAGGGTGAAGGAGGAAGTCAGCTTGAGTCCAGGAGTTTGAGGTCAGCTTGGGCAGGATAGTGAGACCTTGATCACAAAATATATAGATCACACAATTATGTGCATATATCTCTTTCTTGGAGGAAAATATATTTTGAGTTCTCTGAACATTCCTAAAGTGTTGGATAACACAGTGGGCAATTGGGTACTCCCTCTATGTTATTGACCAATAGTAGAAATGTTCATGGATTGACTGGAAATACAAATGATAAAGAGGAATTTTTAAAAGCCTAAGAGAAGGCTAGGGGTATAGCTCAGTAGCATAAGTGCATGCTTAGCAAGTACAAGGCCCTGAGTTCAATCCTCAGTTAAAAAAAAAAAAAAAAAAAAGCCTAAGGGAATAGGAACATAGGGCCATTGTATCCCTCACACTAAATCCATTCACTGAAAAGGATATAAGGCAGTAAGCACTGGTTGTCTGCTTGTCACTCTCCCAACATTGGTAGTGCCTTGCTCTAAGACTTGTATTTTTGTCAGAAACCCTCTCTGGTTTTTGGACCCTCATCTTTGCTTCTTGTTGTTTGCTGAGACAATCTCCAGGAGAAGCCATCCTGAGGGCCCCGCTGCCTGGGTTCCGCTAAGGGAGCTGGCTGAGCCCAGAGGTCAGCATCACGTGGTAGGTTCTGTCAGACTTTCCTTGACTAGGTTTCAGCTTTGCTCTGAGAACTGCTAGATTTCAAGTGGGTAAAGAAAAGTCTTTGAATGTGTGTGTGTGTGTGTGTGTGTGTGTGTGTGTGTGTGTGTGTGTGTGCGCGTGTGTGCGTAATTTCTAAGGAAGTATGTTTTGAAAGTCTTTGGTAAATGGCCAAATCCATTAATGAAATTTAACCTCGAATATTTGATTACAGTTCTGCATTTAGATTTTTTTCTAAGAAGTTCTGTTTGTAAATACTGCTATTTCATGACTTCTGCTCATTTTTAGGAGTGTTCCTAAGACCCAAGAGTGCATTTTAAACAAAAGTAGAATAAAGCCCATTCTATGTTAAAATAACCACATAGCATCTTGGGAACCATGAATCTGTGTGTGGGTGTATGGATAAATCAGAAGACTTTAGAGATTTTAATTTTCTTACATAAAAATTTCCATTGAGTTACCCTAAGAAATATTTTATGATCACTCTTCAGTTATTGGCAATTTTGATAAAAATCACTAAAAGAAAGAAGTGGAAGCATGATGGAATTACCTTTAAGGATGATGCAACAATGAAACTAACAATCATTATTGCATCACCCTTCCATCTTTTAATTACATTGTCCAAAGTGTTACACCATCTCTCAAGAAGGCATAAAAAGAAGACAAAGGACTGAAACAATCTCAGGAATATTCAGCCAAAAACTTCTGTTGGAGGACGATATCCACTTTAACAAACAGTGCTGTGAAATCGGGGCATGCACGTGCAGAAGACTGAAGCAAAGCCCATTTACTTCACCATAGACTGAGCTAAAATCAAGATGGATCAAAGATCTAATTAATAAGGTAGAAGCACTTGATGTACTGAAATATAAAACCAGCAAAACTTTTGAAGACACAGGCCTATGCAAGGGCTTTCTGAATGCAACTGCAGTAGCACAAGAAATAACATCAAGACCAACAAATGTGATTAAATAAAATTAAAAATTTATGCACAGCCCACAAAACACTAGCAGAGTGAGGATATGACTTAAAGAGAGAAAAATATTTGTGTTAGTTATTCCTTAGACAGAAGACTAATATTAAAATATGCAAAGAATTCAAAAAAGATATCCACAAAATAAAAGGTCCAATCAATCAAAAAATGGGTGACTGAAATGAACAGACACTTCTTAGAAGTACCAATGATCAGTAAGTGTTTCAAAAAATGTTCAAGGAGCCTGGCGTGGTGGCGCACGTCTGTAATCCCAGCACTTGGGAGGCTGAGGCAGGAGGATCGCTGCAAGTTCGAGACCAGCCTGGGCTACAAAAGTGAGCTCAAGGCCAGCCTGAACTGCGCAGTGAGACCCTGTCTCAAAAAGA
>PVJA010008945.1:17241-62722 GCA_004027025.1 Myocastor coypus | reverse complement strand
AACAGGTGTGACTGTGTCTCACTGGACAGAGGAACATTAAGACAGGTGGACGGCTGAGTGATTCATATGGGGCAATGTCCATGAGGTATCACCAGAAATAAAGCCTTAGCCAGCAGTTCCACAAAGTCACCATGGCAGCTTGCAAGGAGACCCATCCCCATCTTGTCTTGCAGGTGGCTTTCAGTGAGGGCTCTTCCCACTTAGAAAAAGAGGGAAGACAACATGTCGACAGGCAGTCACACCACCTTACATTTTCACGTGCAGCACAGCAGACGCACGAAGAACACTGGCATGGCCACACAGGATTTTGGTTTTAAGCATTTTAGAATAAATTCAACTATCTGGGTGTCACATTTTCCTTCCTGTCTACACTGCTGCCATGGAAAGAAGGGACTGAGGCATGCTGGGGTCACCCACATGGGCACAGTACTCAACAGCCATGACCCTAGAGGTCCCTGCCACTGGGCTGACCAGCATGCCAGCTTCCCTAGACTCATACTCAACCCACTACCTTATTTACTTATGGCGAAATAACTGAGCAGAGCAGCTGTTGCTCTGACACCTAGGGGCTTATTTTCTTAGTATCTGTAAGGCTGAAATGATTTTTCTTTAGTGGTCCAAGTGATTTCATACCCACCGTTCTACTTTAAGCTTCTGATGACAGCTGGGTAGTTCCATAGTGCTGGGAGCTTCTGGGGAAGCCTGCTATGCCCCTAGTGATACACTGGGCAGAGTGCAGCCGGAATCCCATACATAGCACCCTGTGTCATTGATGCCTGCTTGCCTGCCTTCAGGTGACAAGGAGTAGCAGCATTCTAACATCCCTCAGACCTGCTGTCCTCGCAGCAGCAACAGATTAATAGTTCAAATCGAAACAGTGGCTGGTCACAGGCATTCTAAGTTAACAATATGTATTCTTTCTTATTCTTTATAAATTTGGGACTCTGAGGTATTTTTCGACCGCTACTAATGTCACTTTTCTGAGGAAAAAAAAAAATTAAGGGAAGGGTCTACAGGGTGTTAGGATGGGACTAGTAGTGATTCGCCTCTTTACAGCTTCCCAAGAGCTGCGATTACAGATGAGTGCCATCTTGCCTAGTCTCAATTGCTGTCTCAGCATACCCTAGGGGTGGGGCAGGCACAGCAAGCCTAGGGATCAAACTCCTGGCCCCTGTGCCTGTGTGCAGGTGCTTTAATCTGCTGAGGTATTTGGCCAGTCCTTGAAATTGAGAAAGATTATTTTGGGCTGGCCCAGGGTGCCTTAAGGACAGGTCAGGTAAGGCATGTAGAGCTGGGAATAGAACCTCAGTCCCCTGGGCCTGACAGCATTTGCCCAAGCAGGCACTTAAACAACTGAGCTAAGCCGCAGGCCCCCTACAGCAAAGAACTTCAAGAAATCGGAACTCTAATAACATGTGACAATTGAATTTGTCATTATGACACTTCTGGCTGTGTTCTTACACTCATTCGTTAAAGTTTACAGTCAACCTGCTCAGAGAAAACACTCCTTTTCTAGTTATAGGGTTGATTCCATTATCACTCACGTTTATGAAGCCAAAGTCAGAGTTCTAGAAGTGCTTTCTCACTGTCCTGTTTTTCCTCAGCTTCTTCTTCAGATCCTGTGTAGTGGAAGAAAGGGAAGTATGGGTTTCTTTCCACTGCTGTCACAAGACGTGCACTATAATACAGTTATGTGATTTTAGATGAAAGTGTGTCTGCTTAACACTCAACAGATGTAGTTAAGTGGTCTCAATATGCCGGAGGAAAAATTGCATTATCCTTTGTCCTAACTTGGCCAAATGGATTTCATTTACATAGTACTTAAACACTCATTTAACATGCATTATTTTTGTCTTTCTCTGCCTCTCTGACACAGTTTGTATTTCTAAGTCCAAACGATGAGCTTTCGTACAACAGATTTAAGCACTGCACTGAGAGTGGAGCAAGGCCCTAAGAAGGCAGAGCCAGATGTTCATTCTCTGGCTGCGTCCAGTGCTCGCCCACCCGTGTTCTTCACCAGGGTCTCAGAAGCCCTTCACAGCTCTTACACTTTCAGTCACCCCAGAATTGTTCTGCTCTGGAAATCTTCCCTCACAGCCCATCCGGGAGAAAATACTATACCCCATCTATTATGTATATTTTCCTCAAAAACAATTAGAAAACAAAACTTATGTGAGTACCTGGGAATGTAAGAAAGGCTAAATAAGTACATTTCCATGAAATATACTACATCTCTGTAAAATTATGGTCATATGTGGTACACAACATGGAAAACGCATCTGTAGTAGAGCAATGTAAACATTAATAAATCTATCTTTGTGTGTCATAAGATTACTTCTGACAAAAGAAAGCAAACATGTATGTGCAACAAGAAAGCATAAAAGATAATCACATAATTTATACATATTTTTGTGGATGTTACAAGATGCCTGAAATGAACCTACAGTGACTTAATAATTTTTAAATTCCAGTTTTAAAATCAGGGCATAAGTAATATAGACAGTAAAGCCAAAGTGACACAAATTACACACCTTATACAGGAACAACCTACGCTCTGAATGCCAACATCGATGAATACTTTGAAGGACGGGCAAGTTCTTAATGTTGCTCCTTCCGTATTCTCATAAAAGCTCATGATTTTTCAAATGAGCGAAAGGCAAGCAGAGAAGGAGGGGAATGAGGATGGGAGCAGTCTACACCTGGAGGAACCGGCAACCTCTACCGCTGCTGAGAGCGTGCCCTGGGTTAGAGCCATGAGCAACTGTGGAGAGAGGCTGCCCGGAGCCAGAGACATGCCTCACACATTAATCTCACGAACGTGACACAGCTCAAGAGAAGCTGCGGGTAAAAGAAACAGATGAAGGTGGAATGGGGGGGCTGCTTTATTTTCTAGCCAATGAACTGTGCCAGACAATGGAAATGCAGGGTGACTTGGCAGCTTTACAGTATCTGCAAGGGTGACTAGAGGGCTGGGCCAAGCCTTTGTCTCCAGGCTCACCAAAGACTGTATAGGGCTATGAGCATGAATCACAAGGAGAAATGTGTCTTGGGATTACCTGGGAATGTAACTAAAACTGTACCCTGAATTAAAACTAACTATAGATATCATTTACCTATTTCAAAGGGATGTCTAGCTGTGGTCCAGCAAGGCAGTCAAAAGGTCAATATAACTTCTCCAGGAGAACTTCTACAAGTTGGCAAAGGGGACAAAACTAAGCACTGCAACCCTCTACATGACCCAATGACTAGAAATGTGCTTAAATTGGAAAGCACTGCAAAATTTAGGAAACATTAGGGCTACTGCTGCCCAAGCTGCCTCTTCCTTTCCCACCATGGCCCACCCAGCTCACGGTACTGGAAGCTCCCGTGAGGCCAGCAACATAGGCACCAACTGAAGGACACTCGCTGAAGCTGGAGCAGCACTCTTGGGTAGTTGCTCTGCTGGCCTAAGGTGTTCATATCTATGGCAAGCAAAAGCCTGGCTGAATCCATTGCCCTATGCAAGGAGGGAGAGACCCAAGGGAGCTCCAGCCTATCCAACGTCCTGCTGTAAGCAGGCAGCGATCACATGAAGGTTTTGTAGGAAGTAGATGCTGCAGAAAACTTGAAAATAACCTAACCCTGAATACAACACCCAATTCAGGTACATTTCCTTTTGACAGAGCACACAACCCTAATCCAGGAATTTGAGCGTGCCCTCTGTTCAGACTGAGGCTTCCACTCATCTATCCCAGAGAGGACTCCACAGGAAACTTGTTATAAAAAGAAATGTAAGACTTAAGAAGAAAAAAATGTAACAAACAACAAAAAACAAACAGCCACATTAGTTCAGGTGTATAATTTCATAGACAATTTATTAAACCAACAAAACCTCTTAAGGTATCAAAAATTAGAGCTGCTGTGTATATTTTCCAATGAAATACTTTCTAACAGAAAATCTAAGACATATGGAACCAAAAAACTGTGATCATACTAAGGGTGAAGAAAACAAAGCATCTCTGAATGCCTCCAAATTATTTACCAAGGAAAATCATAAAAGAAGTGGCTATAAATATAACCCTAACACTACAGAGAATTAATTTAAAAACTAAAGGAAAATATGACACAAATGAACACAGCTTCAAAATGAGGAAAAAATGACAACCAAAATTCCAGAGAAGAAAGCCTAGTGTGAAAAAACACGAGTATTCTAAAGTATTTGCAAGAGTCAACACGACATTGAAGAAGGCAGAGGCACTTGGGTCCTCCAAGATAGACTGGTAGGAATAATGCAACTGATATACACATAGAGAGAAAAAGACCGAACCCAATGTGCACAGAATTCAGAGAGCTGGGAGCCATCCAGGTAGACCAGTAAGTGCGCACTGGGAGTCAGAGGAAAAACCTATCAGTGACATAGAGAAAGAACACAGAGCCCAAATTTCCTGAGTCAGAATTTTTGACACATCTTAATCTAAACAGTTCATGTGAAAAGAACAGAAGGATCCATAAGTACATCAGCAGCAGCTGCTGAAGACTGAGGAATACCTAAAAGGGAAGCTGCAACATACCAAAATCCATGAGCTGGCATTGAAACACTGTCACAGGAAGTACAATGCTGTAGCAGAACAAGATTTCACATCAACTACGTAAAATCAAATCTACTTTTGAAAAATAGTCAGCACCCCAATCTATAGTAAATCAAAAAAAAATCATAAAATTTAAAATAGGTCCATTTATGGCCAAAAGGTGTTTAATAAATGTGCCAGGCCAGCTCAGTAAGGGGACACTGTCTTTGAACTACAGCTGTTGGGACAAACAAGAACCCCAAAGCAAGAGGATGAAGTTGGAAACTGGTAATCAGTGACGAAGTCTCAAAATTAGCAACAGGTGCAAAAAGACCTTTGTTTTTAAATCTATTGTTTTTAAAGCATGACCACATGATTACTCATCTCAGCAAACAATTGTTCTAACAAAAATCCTGTAAATAATAGAAATGAATAAGCCGGATGCAGGCAGACAGCAGGTGCGTTGCTCTGGAGGGCGATGCTGTTCTCCAGCCTTGCTGGGAAGAGACGCTGTTCCACAGTCTGCCCTTTCTAGCATCATCCAGGCGCTCCCCAGGGAGGAGGTGGAGAGCTGCCCTGTCCTCGCCTCACACCTCTGACCACACAGAAGTGTCAGCAGTCACCCAAGAGCTGTGCTTCCTTCTGCTGCCATCTCATACCCAGGCTTACAGGGCCCCAGAAGGTCCATAGCAGCCTGTAAACAAGCACCTTTACAGCCTCTGCAGCGCAACCTGCGATCAGCTAATATGGACTCACTTCCTAACTTCTCAGAGGCCAGCACTGAAGGGGAAAGGCCAACGTCCTTACTTACTGTTTTATCTAACTATTTTATTTTATGCATTCTTTCTCTCTTTTTATCTAATCCTTCAGGAGTTCTAAATGCACTGTGAGAGGCAGGTGACATTGGGGAAACAAGCAGGGAAGGGTAGGGTAGGCCTGGCAGATGCCCACAGTGCCAGCCAGGGCTGGACCAGGGCAAAAGCAGCCCCCAACTCTAGCTACCGAAGTGTGACATTTAGCTGCTCGGTATAACAAGAAATGCACACACTGCTGCAGAGTCCTCTGCTCCAACACACATGAATCCGGCAATAACTTTCAATTTGTAATTCCTGTTGAAACTGAACGTCCAGATAAGCAAACACAGTACATAAAAAGGGGCCCGCTGAGCAGTCATTCTCTGCCCACCCCTGCTAATCTGCTTAGGCAAGGCAGCCACCCAGTGGAGCACTTGGGCAGCAAGTAGTTCTGTGCACCCAAATGAGATGTGATGCCCTGGAAGACCACTAGATGGCGGCAAACACCGCACACCGCAGACAAAGAAGCCAAGGGCTCCCCAAAGAGAAAGATTGATCAGGAAGACTGCTTTGGGTGAAATTCCCCATGTTACCATTATGACCTGATCTTTTAATTATGAATACTGAGTATTACTTAGAAACTATTATTCTTCTCTCTCTCTGTCTCTCTGTCTCTCTGTCTCTCTGTCTCTCTCTCTTTCTCTCTCTCATATATACATACACATAGGGGAAAAAAATAAAAAGTTGATTAGCCTTGGAGTCAAAACAGTATGAGCTAAATTATGAAGTTTCATAAGAATGACTGCTATGACATTTAAATGAAGCAAGAATGAGCAGAAATGTCAGCACATCACCTCATTTCTACTGTCTGGCAATCCACAGCTGTGCTCCTGTGCCCTACGGTTTTACATCTTAGGTTCCACACTGATGTACAAGATATGAGCTCCGTCAAGCTCCTCTTGTACAGGTATTGCAGTGATGTGCCCTCTACCACTCACACAGCTCTTTCTCCCAGAATTCTGTTTTATGATAGTGTTTAAATTTTCCCTAGGTGTAGTCATTGGCATACAATAGGACAATCTCTAACCTAAGGTGACATCCCAGTGGTACAAGCAGACTAGGTTGCTGCTGAAGGCAGTATAGGTAGCACAGGATGTCAGTGTTGTGGAAAAGGTCCCCAAGTACTAAAATCCCCTGAAGAGGGCATCAGTCTAACCACTTGGCAAGACGGCACACAGATGAAAATAAAAACAGAGAGAAAGTTCTGCACTTGAGCAGTGCTGGAATCGGCAATGTTCTCTGCAGAACAAAAGGCCAGAGGTCCAAAACCTCATGGCTATTATTGGTATCCATCGGGGAGGTGGGTGAGGGTCCTGGCACAGTGCAAGGGAAGAAACTCTTTGCAAGCATTGGCTGTAAGGAGAAACAGACTCTCCAATTCTTCAATCAGCAATACAATGGCAGCTGATATACACAAGGCCGGCACCTTTACTGCTAGGAAAGTGCAACGCTGTCTGAGTCCTCAGCTGCGAAGTTACCTCACATCTTAGCCCTGGAATCTCACAGGCTCTTGCTGAAGGTCCCATGTGGGTTGGGAGAGATGGATGAAGACTCTCACCCTTGTGCTGCAATGAGATAGGCTGGCTTCTCAGCAGACTCATAGCATTCTTTCAGCCAACCAAGGAACATCTGTTACAGCAGAGCTAGCTCTGCAGGTCTCAAGTGTATAGGGCTGAAGTAAAGGTAGCGAAAGATTGAGGCAAGGGGCTTTGCTTCTCAGGAGAGCGTGGCTTGGCAGTCTCTCACAGCCAGATCATGCCAGGGCAGACTAACCTAGATGGCCAAGAGGGATGCGTGCATAGGCAGGGTGTGGGGCAGCAGGTTTCCAAACACGAGACTAGGGATGGGCTGTTCAGAACAGGAACGGCCAAATGCAAAGCAGCGGAAGGCGCGGGGCACAGCCTTTTCAAGAAACTAGGAACACAGCCAAGAGGGGGCCATGAGGAGACAGACAAATGGCCAACGAGGTCACAGAAGCATGTTCTGCCAGGCTGAGGCTGTGTTTATTTCTGAGTCCTTCATGCCATGGGAGACCTTTGGGTGGGGGATGACACGATCCACTGTGAATTTTCATAAATACTGGCAAAGACTGTGAGACCCCGGCAGCTGTGGACAGGCTCCAGTGGAGCTCCACCTGATCCTGTGAGGGGCTGGGCGAGGGCTCCTGTTCTCTCTGCCTCTGCCTCCTCAGGTCTGCACTGTGAATCTCACATTTAGGCTCATAAGCACACACTGCCATGTCTTCATGAGCCTGCCTGTATGCTGGATGGCATGGCACTCAGTAATGGCATTCGCTTTTATGGCATCACAGATTTAAAAACACTCATGAAAAAGGGCTTCCAGAAATGGCTCCGACAGTGTAGGAATGACGGTAGGGACTAACGCACCAGAAGCACACATTCTGAGGGGAACTATGGCAGTGTGTCTTTTACTTTAATACATTTTAAGAGTGATATATTTCAATCACCCCTGTATCTTTATAACCCAGTACATAAAATACTTGCCAAGGGCACTGAGAAACAGGAGAGGGCGAAGGAGGAGGTGTACAGTTCAAATGACAAAAAACTAAATGCTAATCACAGGGTTTACCTGCTTCAGACTCAGGAGGGGAATAAAACTGGCCATCTGAAAGACCTGCAGGTATGAGCGCAGCCCTCTCTGAAGCATCCTGAACAATCAGAAGTCCTGGAAGAGAAGAATTGCAAATGCTGCATGAGACTCGGTTCCTACTGTATCTCCTCAGAACTGTATGACATTATTAGCTTAAAGAAAATCTTAGAAAAAAAATTAGGACAAATATCTTTCAACCAAAACAAACAAAAAAGTTCCATTACCAATCCATGACAATAATTTAGTAGTTTAAAACTTGCTACATGTTTTTGCAAGGATTCCTAAACTTAGTATTTATGGATCTTTTCTTTGGTAATTTCCTTCTCCTACAAATATCAGTATCAAACTCAAAACTAAAACACAAAATGAGAGCCGGGCAGGGTGGCGCACGCCTGTAATCCCAGCACTTGGGAAGCTAAGACAGGAGGATCAGTGTGAGTTTGAGACCAGTCTGGGATACATAAGTGAGTTCAAGGCCAGCCTGAACTGCGTAGAGAGACACTGTCTCGAAAAGACAATCAATCAATCAATCAATCAATCAATCAATCACACAATGAAATGAAAAACTCTAGCTCAGGGCTGGTGAGACAGTTCAGCAGACCAAGTGCCTGCTTTGGCAAGCATAGGGACCTGAGTTTGCTCCCTGGCTCCACATGCTGGGCCAGCCGCACCCTTGGGGCACGCTGAGCCAGGGAAGAAAGGCATGGTGGCGCATGCCTATAATCCCAGTGTTGAGGGGGCTAAAAGACAGGAGGATCACCATGAATCCAAGCGTCCAAGCTGCACAGTGAGACCCTGTACCAAATACACAAATGCAAACAGAGACAGACAGACAGACAGACAGACAGACAGATTCACTCCATGGCCAGTTTGCTTTTGGTTAAAGAAATGTCACATGTCATGGAATAACTAGGTGGCCATTATAAATAAAGAACAAAGAAGGTAATAAATATTTACAGTAAAAAAAAAAAAAAAAAAAAGGAAAAAGCTGAAAGAGGAAGATGGAAATCCCAGGATGCTGACAGCTTATCGGCAAGGCCGTCAGCGCCTGAGTCATTGGCCAAAGGCTGGGCTGGGTTTAGCGGGGCTAGCATCTGAAGCACAGACCAGCGAGCAGAGGACAAGCGGTGCATCAGCTGTTGACAGCGCCAGGTAATGTTCCCGTAGAGACTTTCATCAATTGGGTTATGATGCTGACAACTGTGAACTGTGTTTAATCGAGTAAGCACTACACTCTGAGTCATCCTAACAGCTGATATGCCATTGCTAAAGTTCAGTCTGCTGAACAGGTATAGTGAAAGGTCCTTCATTAGCTTTACCTGTGCCTTTTCCACATTATGCTTCCATCATGGGAAAGAAGGCACAGGGGAGTAGAAACATTCTTGAACACTAATGCTTTGAAGATCTACTCTGAACTTGCCTTTTTTTTAAAAATATAGATTTCTCTTCAGTAAAAGAGATTTTTGCAAAATAAAACTACATGCAAAGAAACTTCTGATCTCCTTTTTTCTCAGGCCATAAACATACTTAACTTTCCACAGGACACAAGGCTGTCCCATGAGGCAGAGAAATCTGTGCCAAGCAATGGAAAGGGCACCCATGTGATGCTCCTGTGCACCACACAAGTGTCCGAGCTGGGGTCACTCACCTGTGCAGGAGGCAGCTGGGACTGTGGCATCTACGAGGGCACCCTGAGGAGATCAGCCCAGAAACTAGCCACACAGCCCGACCCATCATTTGGCTCCCTTGTTTCCATCCTGGGACACACAGAGCCAAGAGGGGACATGCCAGCACACATGGCAGAACTCAGTCCAGCTGTCACTTCACTCTCCAGAGGACAGTGGAGGGCTAAGAAAGCTGAGGGCTACACTGCCTAGGGTCTCACTCCTTTGAACTTCAAGTCTAGCTCTAAGCAGGTAACTCGGATTATAGCCCGTCCCCAGCCCCCACCTGCTGTGTGCACAGTTATGACAATGCAAAACCGCTACCTTGTATTTAACACTGCTACCTTGCTTTATTGAAGATGGGTTGCATTTTCCCTGCCTCTGTAACAGCAGTGCTTTGACATGTGCCAAAAGAGTAGAGTCCTGAGAGGATTCACAGTATGATCACTACTCATCTCTGAGAAGAAGCTTCTGTTCCTCAGGAGTAGCACCCAGGCTTCTGTCAACAGGAGGAAGAGCTCCTCCCACTGTCCTCTCACCCTCCCACCCCCTCAGGCCTCACTCCCCCTCCCCAACTCTGCCAGTGAGTGCCTCACTCTGCCTATGGGCACCTGGCCCACCTCCAGCTGATACCTCCCTCCACTTGATACTCAGCCAGTCCTAGGAGGCCAGAAACTTACTGTTTTCCTCTTCTGCTTCTTGAGGTAAGACTTTGAAATCCAGGAACCATGTCTCAATCCAGGCGAGTATGAATGAAATGATAGGCAGCACGTAGCCAAATGCTCCTTGGGAGAACAGCTGGAAGGCAGATGTGACAGAGAAGGAGGGTGCTCACTACCAGCTCACACTAGAAACTGAGGCGATGGTGTGGGTTACAGTGCAGGGCCATACCTTTGAGAGGATCACTTTCGCTAGTAGAAAGGCACTGGTCACGGCTGTCGTCAACTGCAAGACACATAATGTACTTCCACTCAAATGAGATGTTCCACACTGTGAAGAGCCCTCTTATACCCGGGGACCAAAGGAAACAGAGTAAATATGTCCCAAGCAGCCCTGTCCAGCCTGGCTTTCTCCACAGTTCTTACCACCTCAGAGTGGATGCTGTGACAGTCCTCCACACTTTGGAGGCTCATGTGTTAGAATCTGTGCTTGATGAAACACGGAGGTACAGGATGTTAACAGACTGAAATGCACAGGGTAAGGGCCCACTTAGGTGAGTGTGAGGACAGGCTTTCCCTGGGGAATCAGAAAACCCAAAGAGAGTCCTGCAGGGCTCAGTCCCTGTCACTCCCTGTTCCACTGGTATTGTTAGGATGGTGAAACCTTAGCCAAGTGAATGTCAATTGCTGCCATGACAGACTAGAGAAAACAGTGTGTATGTATTAAGTAGACACAGATAAAAATACACACACACACACACACACACACACACACACACACACGCCCAACTACTATCCTCATTTTGATATATCTCAAGTATCTTAAATTTACATCAATTCACTGTCCAGGCTGACATCAAATGTTTACAGGTATCAGCTGATTTCTTCCTAGACTTTCTCTGCAAGTGGCTCTAAAACAAATCAACAACCATACAAGGATCTGCCACAACAGATCTACCCTTCAGAAAATCTGGATGCAGACACTGAAGCTATTTTCTTGTAATTCTCATGGAAAGCTTATGTGTGAACCTCATAAGGCCTGACAGACAGCAGTCTGCATCATGGAAGGGGCCGCTATAGAAAACTCGGATGTGATCTTTAGTCAGCGTGACACGGACAGAGGAAGACTCAGGAAAGAGGCACAAGTCTGCTGAAACGGTTGGCCAAGACCCCAGAAACACAGCTTCCAGATGCACAGAGGGTCAGCCTCCGGGTGAGCGGGGAGCGCTCAGAAGACACAGCCCAGGCAGATGTGGTCCTCAGAGGGCAGCACAGCCCCCTCCCTGAGGGACTCAGAACCCAAGAGCTCAACATTCCCCCTCCCACCCTGCATCTGCTCTACAAGGATTTTAAAAGGGCCCAAAGGCCCAGGCAGACTTGCTTGTAGGCATTTTGATCTCTTTGCATTTACTGAGGAGGAACACAGGTGCCCAGGATCTATGCTGCATGCCAGAAAAGAGATGGGTGGAAATACTGCTGCCCCGAATGAGCCAGGACAGGAGCTAAGAAAGCGGGCCTGGGAGCACAGGAACACCTCCCATGCGATCAGGGCAGAGCACTGATCACCAGAGACTCATGAAAAGGTCACGAAACAGCATCAAGAAAATGAGGACTCTCAGGATACCTCTGTAACTGAGGGACAGCACTGATTTCTGCCCTGTGCAGGAAGCAGAGGCCAGGTGGCTGCCTGGCCTACCACCTCCACAGGACTCTCAATTCCTCATGTGGCCTAGAGTACTGGAAACCAGACGGCCAGTGGTTTGTGCTGGAGTGAAGCAGCACACAGTCTTCTGAGGATGGGGGCCTGAGCAGGAGGACACATTGGAGAAAGAGCAGCAGGGTGAGCACTGCTGGGCCCAGCCAGCACTGAATCCGGGTCCTTCCAGAGCCACTTGTGCCTTCTGGTTTCTGTTTCTTTGCATCTGAAGATAAGAAATTGAAAGGCTGGCCTGATAGCTCTGTGGACTAAAGCACCTGCTTAGGCAGAGCGCAGTGGCCTGGGTTCCGTCCCTGGCCTGCCGTGCCAGGCCTGAAGCAAGGGACGAAGGGAGTTGAGTTGGGCTAGGTCAGGACTTTGCTCCTCCCACTCACCCACTCACCGCTATTGCCCACCAATGGCGCAGTTTGCACACGGCGTATGCAAGGATCAGCACTTTAAACCGGAAGACTGCCAAGAGCTGAGGGAAGCAATATGAACACAAAGACAAGTTATTGAAAATACATTCAAAATAGAAGCGACTCAGCTTTCTGAACTTTTCAGACCATCTTCATCCCTCTGATTTGAGTGGACACAGCCTCCACTGGGCACTGACGCCTACGCCAGCACTGGGGTCCTGGCCCAGATCCCAGACTACACCACCCAAGCTGTGTGTCACCTCAGTTCTCAGTGAGGTCCAGTGGAACACCACCATAAATGAGCAGGATTTTCCTCACACAATCAAAAATGCAGGTGAATCCTCCTTTCTGTAATAATGATTTCTGTGAATTCTATTTCAGCCTAAGTGTTCACATATGCACACACACACACACTCTCTCTCCCCGCAGGGAGAAGCTCTTCCCTTGGCCTTCCCCTAGGCCCTGTGCATCTTTCCTCTCTTGATGACAGCACACAGTCCTCTGAGGATGGGGGCCTGGGCAGGAGGACACGTTGGAGAAAGAGCAGCAGGGTGAGCACTGCAGGGCCCAGCCTGCACTGAATCCGGGTCCTTTCAGAGCCACTGTGCCTTCTCGTTTCTTCGCATCTGAAGATACGAAACTGAAGGGGTGGCCTGATAGCTCTGTGGACTAAAGCACCTGCTTAGGCAGAGCACAGTGGCCTGGGTTCCGTCCCTGTCCTCCTCTGCTAACCTCGCCTGCAGGGTGCACTGAGATGGCAACTGAGACTGGGTGTGATGGTGCATGCCTATAATCCCAGCACTTGGGAACTGAAAACAGAAGAAACTCTGAGGCCCTGCAGACCCTGGAGATCCTGTAGAACCTGCCCTAAATACAGGGGGCAAAAAAAAGAAAAAGAAATTGAAAATACTTACAAATATGTCAAAGTAAGAGGAGTAGTAGTCATACTGCACCACCTCCTTCTCCAATGTGTTCTCAATGCCTCCATTCACCTAGGAAGGGGAGGAAGCAGCAGAGGGAGGAGATTTACAGGGGAAATAAAACAAGAGTAAGGTTTCCTGCTTCCCTGCTTACCTCCTCCGAAGCCGCGAGTGTTCAATTCTGGGACAAAATTGTCACTTTTAATAGGTAAGAGCTACACATTCTATACAATTTCTTCAGTCCTTTTACTCATCCAAAATATAAATGTATAGCGAAAAATGATGCAGCTCTTATTTTGGCAAATTGACATGTTACAAAAAAAGAAAGACAGTTTTCAGTTCTACAAATTTGAATTTCTGCTCACTCCTCATTTTGTATTTTGCAAGGCCAGGGTTCCCTAATCCAAACCAAATACCTATGAGGGCAGCAGGCATGACAGAAGGACAGAAGTGGTTTGCTGTTATTATTTGCTAGAGGCATTTTAAATTTTTGCAGGCTTATCAATGTAAATAAGTAATCTGGATAAAAACATTGACAACAGACTAAATCCATGATTGATTATGCATGACAGAATTACAAGGGATGATAAAGTTCAAACAATTCGATTCTCAACTCCCTCCCGATTCTGTCAACAAATTGCATGTGAAACTGCCAAGTTTGAAACTACAAATAATGACACCAGAACTATTGCTTTCTTTTTAGTGATATCTGCGATTAAATCCAGGACCCTCACAGTGAGCTACACCCTCAGCCCCTTTTATTTGAGACAGTGTCTCTCTAAGTTACTAAGTTGCCCAGGCTGGGCTCAAAGTTGGGATCCCCCTGCCTCAGTCACTGAGAGTACAGGGACTTAGGTGAGCACCACTGTACCTAGCTGAGAATACTTAAGAAATCAAGTTAGGGGACACAGGGCAGCAAATGATGTAGCATGCAGCAGGCTCTGTCATCATGAGGACAGGGTCAGCCTAGCCACAGGGATTGAGCTGTGTTACCCTCATTTCAAACTTTTAGTTCTAACAGTTTTGGTGAATAAATACAGATGTTCTATGAAAACAAAAAGCAATGTGCCACTAATCAACTGAGTAAAAGTGAGAGAAATCAATAAGAAATAGCACTTGAGTCAGGATTCCCTCATCAGTCAAACGAGAATTAAAGTTATCATGACAGGATTTGGTTTACTATGAAAGTGAAAGCAGTAAACACTACTTCATGCCCTCAGTCCCCCGAAGTCTTTTTTTCTTTTTTTAATGTATTTGGTACAGTGTCTACAGGGTAGACAGACTCATAATGTTTCTCCTGTTTTCAGCCTCCCAGGCACTGGGATTACAGGCATGCTCCACCATGCCCAGGGTCAATCACCATCTCAGCATGCCCTGGGGACAAGACTGGCAAGGAATGCTGGGGATTGAACCTCAGTCCCTGCATTTGCCTAAGCACGTGCTTTAGTCTGCTGAGCTATCTGGCCAACACTCGCTGAAGGTTTTCATTTCCAATTTCTGTATCACGAGCAGCGACAAGCCACACATTCACCTTCCTGTACATCTTCCTAAGTGAGTGGAAGTACAACACTGGGAAGAGAGAAAGGTTATTCATTATTAAAAGCCAGCCCTCTCCTCTCAGCGCTTTATCTCTCCAAACTAAGGACACATGCTGACAGCCAGAACACTAAAAGAATGCATATCCCACATGGCCCCAGCAGTGAGGCTGTCACCCGCAGAACTTCTTCCCTTCCAGAGTGTGGTGGCCAATACCACCAGATCAGATTTGCCAGGAGAGTTTTTCTCCTGTATCTGAACACTCAAGGCTAACTCTGCATTACCTTTAAGTGAAAGTATCTAGAACATGCATCTGCAACCCTATTCTAAATTCACCTTTATCTAGCTTATGATATTTTAGACTGGTTATGCTTCCACACAAAATTCCTTCCCAATCTAGTTCTCGCTGGTCCAAACTGAGCATCCCCATCCAAACATCTGAAATCTAAAACACTCCAAACTCCAACAGATTTGGAACACAAACACAGCACCACAGGTGGAAACTTCTACAACTGACATGTGATAAATCTTGACCCAACTACAAGGCCACTAAAATTATAGTACAAAATTCCTTTTAGGTTATGAGTATAAAGTATGTATGAATAAATGAATTTTGTGTTTAAAATTGGATCTTATCTCCAGAGTATTAGGTATTCAGGTAAATAAAAAATTCCAAAATTTGCAAGACTCCTGGTCCCACACACAGGGTTGAAGGATAACTAGTCCACGCTGCCCCTCTAGATTACACTATAAACTAGCACCTGGAACCCAACCTTGGATGCTGGGGTGGGTGAAATCTATTTCTCAAGCTTCTGTCTTCCTCCTCAATATACTTCCTCCCCACTTCCTTCTGAGGAGATATATATATATATATATATATATATATATATATATATACACACACATACATACATACATATATATATGGTACCAGGTCTCAATTTGTAGCTTGGACTTGTACCAATCCTCCTGTTTTCAGCCTCTGCAGTGCTGGGATTACAAGTGTACACCATCACACCTGGTCTCAGTGGCCAGCTCAGCATGCCCAGGGGTGGGGCCAGGGTGGTACATGGTGCCAGGCATCAAACTCCAGTCCCTGTGCTTGTTTGCCAGCCCCCAAGCATCCTTTACTAGCTTTTGAGTTGGGCTCTCATTGTACTCATTTATTAATTTATTAATTTATTAATTCAGCTGCTCACCACTGCCACCAAGATCTCTACCTATTCACCAAACATCTGCCAGGCACCTCCTGAGCACCAGGCCTGGTTCTAGGTACAGGAAATACTTCAATAAATAAACAATGTCTCTGTCTCCATGAGTCTGCATTCTGACAAGGCAAGAGAGATAACAAATTGGGAAATAAGCATGACAGAAAACAGATGCAGAATAGTGTGATAGGATAATGGTGACATTTACTCTAACACCAGTTTGATAGGGTAACAGAATATACCAAAGGATAAAGGAAATTAACAGAGGATTTATTAATCCTCTGTTCTTCTTAGAGGCCCCAGTATAGACTGAGCACCCTCTAGCCTCGGAGTAGGAGGAAGCCAGTGTGGCTGCAGTGAAATGTGCTGTTAGGGAGGAGGAAGTAGACACTCTTTGCTGGGAAGGGAGCTTCCTGTGGCAATGAGAAGGTTAAAATTCCATATTCTAAGTTCTGCATGATATTTCTATTGGAACCTACTTACCTAAACAATGATCATACAATCCTCCATGCCTCTAAGAAAACTTACTAAAACAGGAATGAATAATATCTTTGCAGAAAAAGTAAAAGAAAATGTAAAATCTCAAGGGAATTAAAAAGTCATTGTAATATGTAAAGAACAAATTTTAGAAGCATTTCATATTTTTGTGTTTCTGAAAAGTCCTAGGGAATAATTACTGATCTTTTGGTTGATCTTTTGGATCAAAAGGTCTTTCTCAACTACTCAACCAGTTCCTCTGCCTGAAGTGGTATGCACACAGAGGAATATGCTTGTGTTCTCATAAAACTTTATTAAAAAGGGCCTATTATTTCTGTCTCTTTAACTGTAGTCTTTCAGCTCTTCTTGGGAACTCAAATTTCAGTACTGAAGACACAATGAGCTTTAGATTTATCACATTTGTTTCAAGCAGTAACATTAGAGGCTAACAAAGGTCTAAATGAACTGGAGAAGGGCATTGTTACTTCCTATTGAAAAAGATATTATTCAGTGAATGAGACAGATAGGAGAAAAATTTGAAAAACTGTTTATCTCCAGAAGAAACATTTTTTATAAAGTCATAAAAAAATCAACTTACATTTAACTCTATTATCCACAGTAATGTTACAAATAAGAGGTCAAAGGTAACAAACAAACAGAAAGTCCTCCTGACATCAGATATGCCTTTCTTTTCCCTTCCTTCATAGGACTCGATCCTGGCCATGAGCTGTGTGGGGTTGATAGAATGGACATCTCTCAGAGAGGCGCGGGAGCTCTGGCTCCCAGTGAGAATGCTCTCCATGTCTTGTGGAAGGGGATGAATCCCAGAGGAGAGTTAAAGGAGCCTTTCCCAATTCCACCATCCTAGAGAGGAGCCCTGTGAAAAACAGAAGAGAAATAGCATTACATGTGAGCTCGCCTACCACAACCACAGCACCCTCACCACTGTCAGACTATGCGCAGGTGTACAGCAGTATTTTCCCCATTCGTGTCTTAAGGTACAGAAAGTGAAATAAAAAATCAGTTGTTGTTCTTAATTCATATTACAGAGCAGAGTTTCAGGAAAGTACAGCAACAGCAAGAAAGCAAATTCACGATAGAAAGGGTAAAGACAGGGTATTAAGCACAACCAAAAGGCATTCCTGATAACTTGGTGCAAACTCCCTAAAAAAATACCCCAGTATTCATAGACTAGGAAATGTACCGAGCATCTTCCCAGAACATGTAAACAAGGTGTAAAGCACATGCAGTAACTGCGGCCTAATGAGGAGCCATTTTCCACCAAAATACGTAATAAGCTGAATTTATTATCTCCTCAGTCTCTTAATAACCATATGGGTGAGACTCTTCTTAAAAGCGCTCATGCCCCCAATATTCACCCCTGCTGCTGTGCAACAACCTGACTGCTAATGACAGAAGCTATGGTCTCATGGGAGATGCAGGTTCCTCTAAGGCCAGGAAGTGACTCTATACTATGAAAAAAGACCAGTGATCTTAAACCAGCTGATTTTCTCCAAGATGGTGCAAAATCACTGACAGAAATAGTGGACAGTGTGATAACTATTACAGTTTCTATCTAGTTGTCCCAACAAAGCCTTATGGAAATCATGGGGTGGTCCCCACTTGAGAAGCAGCCCATGTCTCAAGGGGCGGGGCCAGAAGACCAGGGTGGGGCTTTAGGGTAGGGCCGGAGAAACACTAGACAGTAAGCTGACAGCATGTATGTCCCTACCCGCCCCAGGCCTGGTGTTGGTCTCTCAGAGGTATGACGCGGATCATCTCGGACACTGCAGCGCCTCAGCCGCTCCTCCAGACCCTGTAGAGCGGGGGCAGTGTCTCCAGGTCTTGCCATATAATTCTGGGTATTTTAAACTACGAAACTGCCATTAACCGTGAACTAAATAAACCTTTCCTTCCCATTTGTCCCAGCAACACGAGAGAAAACTAACTAAAACAATGACCCACCAGAATATCTTACTTTCCCTTCCTAACGTTGGGAATCCATGTGCTTTACCACAGCCAAGAATGGGGGGCACAAGCATATCCTGCCACTGTCCACAAGTCTTCAAGGCTTGGTTCCGCATGCTCACCTTTCTTACTCCACACGAGTGGGAATGGCCAGACAGAGAATGTTTTCAAAGCAAGTAAAACAGAATTCAAAAACAGACTGCCGAGGTTTTCTGAAAAATGGCCTCATTTGGTCTTACTCTAGGAGTTGTCCATCCCACCTTTGACTTATTTCTCTCCCTTTCCACTTTAGGAATATTATTATTATTATTATTATTATTATTATTATTATTATTATTATTGTGGTGGTGAAATGATATATATTTTAAAAGCAACCATTACATGAACTAAGGCATTTTATTTATTTTTTATTTTTTATTTTTTTTTATCTTTTTGAGACAGGGTCTCACTATGCAGTTGAGGCTGGTCCTGAGCTCACTTTTGTAGCCCAGGCTGGTCTCGAACTCGCATCAATCCTCCTGCCTCAGCCTCCCGAGTGCTGGGATTACAGGCGTGCGCCACCACGCCCGGCGGCATTTTAAAATATTCGCATTTCATCAAGTAACTCTACTTCTAGAAATGTAAAGGAAATCAGGTAACCTACAGACATGCAAAGCAAACACTAAGTACAGCATCAGAGGTTAATAGTTACCTTTGAGAAAATGAGAGGAAAAAGGAACTGGAAGCCACAAGTGGGCCTGAATTCAGGAGACTCGGCAAAGTTCTATCCCCTGACCTGAGTGGTGAGACATGTCCTGTTCACTTAGGTAATTTATTGATGCAGGTAACTGGTAATTTTATAAGCTGTTGACTGGTAAAAAGTTCAAACTGCTTTACCTTTCTAGAATTGAGAATTTGTTAATGTTTCCAAATAACTTACTTGATTTATGATTTTAGACTTCTAAAGAGTTATTAATGGATTAATAGACTGACTTATGACTGTCTGTATTCTCTCTGAGCAGCTTCTTTCCCTTTCACAGTAACAGGAAAAAAGAAAGAAGGGAAAAATACAAATATATACAAGATAACTAAGATAACTGTACTGCTAATTTCCATTAGTTTATTGAAAGGAATATTTAATGCTTAATTTTATTTTGTTTTATTCTTACTAATTTTGCAAGGTTCTGTCTGGTAATCCGAAACAACTATTTTGAAGATAATAATTCACAATATAAAAATTATTGTTCATTTCCTGTCATTTCATTTTGAAATTCTGTATCGTTTTTAATATTTTAAAATGTTTTCATTCTTTTTAAAATAAAAAAATAAAAAGAATTGTCTGCATCACTTTTTCTGAAGAAAGAATTTATCACTGTAGAAATGTATACATTCATTCAGGTTCCATTCTAGAGAGGACATTTCACCTGTTTTAATTCTGCAACATTAAGGCTTGAACCAAGGCTGTAAACATTCTAGCAAGCCCTCTGCCACTGATCTACACCCTCATTCTGTTAATTTAAAATGTTTCACACCTATGTACACATATAAATTGTGTTACCTTTTGATGAAAATCTCCATTAAGAAGACTTTTTCATAATGTATCTATAGTATTTGCAATTGGAAAACCACCTGGATATCTAACAACGGGGCAAGGATTAGATAAAGCACAGTATAGCCAGAGTAGCCTAAAATGAGTGCTTAAGAAGTATTTATAATGGCGTATGAAAGTTTTGGATTATAACTACATTAAAAATCTAGTATTAAACAGAATATATATATATGTATATATATATACATATATATATGCAGCATGTTACAACTCTAACATAAACTAAATGCATCAAAGAATGTACCTATGAAATGTATCAGATGTTAGCAATGATTATCCCTAGCTCATGAAACTATTTTTCTTCTTTCCATGTTTTTAAAATTTCTCATTTCATACATACTATATATAGAACAGAAGGAACTCAATGCAAGTGCCCTCGTGCTAGGGCCCTGAACAGATGTCCCCAGGATTCAATAAAGTTCTTCCCTTCTTTTCTGGCCACTTACATCACTGTTTACCATGCTAAAGTTTGCATGCATTTACTTGGCTGCCTGTTCTATGGCCAAGATGCTCTGGGAAGGCCTTGCACCTAACCAGGGATTAGCACAGTACATGGCGCACAGCAGGAGCAAAGCAAATTATCAACTGAGTTCCATCCAGCATCTTACCCAGGGACTAGCACAGAGTAAGTAGGCTCTCAAAATAAATTTCTGCTAAATGGAGAAGAGCATAAATGTTCAGTTCTGGGGGGAAGCTTGGACACTCCCCGCGTGTCATTTCATAAGAATTAAATATTCAACCATGGTATAAACATTCAGATCATCCTCAGAGTCTGCTTAAAGAAAGCTAAGCCGCTCTAAAGACAGTATTACATATCAATTAGCTGCACCCACAGGAAGCTCAATCTACAATTCAGGATTTACTCCAACTATGGGGGAGATGTATAAAGAAAAAATATTTGGAAAGAAAATGAGAATTCTCTTGTGGACTTCAGTTTTAAAAAGCTGTTTGACTGCTTAATGTTCCAGGGGAAGTAGCATCCTTTGTACTAAAATAACTGGCTAGTTCTTCCCATAATCATGTAGTGTTAACAAACTAATCAAAACTTGTTGGCTTACAGCCTACATTTGTTGTCAAGCTCACAGGTCTGCAAGTGGTTGGATATTCACTAGATCTAGGTGTCACATGAGCAGTTCTGCAGGTTTGCTGAGCAGGTTGTGCTCAGCAAAGCCTGGCTTCAGACTAGGTTGGTTCAGCTCCGCACCATGGATCATGCTCCGTGAGTCAGGGCAACCTAGGACGTGTTCTTGTCAGGGCAAATGGCAAGAGCACAAGCTAGACAATACAGAGGCATTCAAAACTTCAGCACACTTTATGTCTGCCAACAATGACTTGGCCAAAGCATGTCTCACGGTGTGTACGGGTGCATATTCCATGAACGAGGAGGCAGGTTATTTTGTTTAGGAAGTGTTTAGGGTCTTACTACGTAGATCAGACTCATAGTGATCCACCTGTGGTCCCAAAGAGCTGGGATTACAGGCATACGCCACCATACCCAGTCTCAATAGCCATCTCAGTGCACCTGGGGGCAGGACCAGCATGGCACACTGGGGATGGATGGAACCCCAGCCACTGTGCTGAATTTGCCTAAGCAGGCACTTTAACCCACTGAGTTATTTGGCTGGCTCTTGTTTTAGTTGTGTGTGTGTGTGTGTGTGTGTGTGTGTGTGTGTGTAAGGTCTCACTACATAGCTCAGACTCATAGTGATCCTGATTTCTGCCTCCCTAGTGCTGGTATAACAGCAGCATACCACTATGCCTGGACTCCATTGCAGGCTCAGCATGTCTGGGGCCAGGGCCAGCACAGCATTTGGTGCCAGGAATTGAACTCTGTCCCCTGAGCTTAGCTAAGCAAGTGTTTAATCCCCTGAGCTATATCACCTGCCCTTCACTGTTTGTTTTGATAGAAATTGAAACATTAATGTAAAACATATGTAGAAATATAAAGAAATATAAGAAATGAGAAGATCCAAAACAATCTTGAGAAGAACTCGAAGACTACACCTAAACATAAAGACTTTCTAGATCTTCTATAACCAAAACACTGCAGTACCAGCAAACTGACCAATAAATACATTGATGGGATAAAATGAATCCCAGTGATACATACACATGTATATGGTCATTTGACTTCTATAAGGGCATCAAACCAATCTAATGACAAGAATATATTTTGTTTTCAGAAGAATACTAAAACAGCCATATAAAACTGGGGTGGACTCAAACCCTAACTCACACCATGAAAAAAACACAATAGGATTAAGTATAAAATTAGCAAATATCAAGCGTTTAGAATAATGTTCAAAACTAAAATACTTCCACCGCCATTGTTTTAGGTATAGATTTCTTTTAAAAGGCACAAAAAGCCATCTTCAAAAAAAAAAGTTGTGTAGAATGTCTTAAGAACTGCCACATATGAGTTTGGAACACAACGTGAATATAAAAATGAATAATGATATTAATACTGGAATTTATTAGAACTAAAAATTCTAAGAGCATAGGTGTGTTGTGTAAGGTATCAGGAGTAAAGGAAAAGTCAGATAAAAAATACAGAAGAGATAAAGGTTAGAAAAATAAATGGTATGCAACTTCCAGTGTAGTGTCTGTTTTAGAAAGAGATCACTAATGGACAGCAACTGTTAGAAGTTGTGGGGCAATATGATCCTCTGTTATGGTTTGTGTATAGGTGTCCCCAAAAGTCTAATGCAGTCATAGGGGAGCTTCAGGAATTTGTGATTCTTGTGGGTGTGAGTGCCTCCCCTGGGGCAGGTTATTTGCATTTTAATGTAAGGAAGGAAGAGAAGTTAGCTGCTTTAGCAGCTGCTACTATACTCCCTTGGCATTCTTGTTCTTTGCCACCACCATGAAAGGTTGTTTACTGCCTTGTGCTTCTCTGTCTTAGTGCCAGCTGAATATGGACTAAAACCTCCAGTAACTGTGAGCTAAATAAATCTTGTCTTCCCTCATTTTGGGTGTCCGATGTTTGTCCCATCAACAAGAGAAGAGTAACTAAGACATCCTTATAGCCTCAAAGTATTATTTCAGATTATTTAATAATTTTATTTCCAATAGTGTATCTTCACATTGAAGAGATCTTGTACATTCTAGCTGAACCAAGTTATCTAACAGCATCACCAATGATGGAAGAAGCTAACAGCAGGTGTCTTTTATTGTGTTGCAATAAATACATGACATCAATTTATGACAAACCCTGCCACAAACATGTAGCCTGGATATAGCAGCCACAAGGAAACAAAGATGACACATGTGAAATTCTACAAAACAACTATGCAGGAAATTAAAATGATGAAAAACAAAACAACAAAAACAGAATGTGTACTGCTATGAATACTCTTCCAGTTGAAAAGGGCACGGAGAGCAAAACACCAAATTCAATGTACAACCCTGGACAGGAATCTTGAATTAAAAAAACAAAAGTGTACAGAAGACAATTGAGGAATTGATTCTAGTTTTGTACTCTGACTATGTAAAAGAATGGCCTTATTCTTAGCAGACACACACTCAAGTGCTGAGTGATAAGTATGATGATGTACGCAACTTTCCTCTAGTTAGGTCAGAAAAATAAGGACGAAAGGATGCTTGAGGACAGAGCTGCCGCATCTGTATCTACCTATCTTCTATACAAACATATACACAATATAAATATATTTGAATATAAAATACACTCAGTATACATATACATTTGTAATCTGAATATATGGCAAAGTACAAATTTTCACCGCAAAAAAAAAATCATTTAACTGCGCTATAAGTATATGCTACCTTATACAAGCACAAAGTGAGAAACTACAATCATCTTCAATATTCTCTTAAACAGAATAGAAATCTAGTAAATGGAACATTTGACATGGGATTTTAGAAACATACATTTGTTAAAAAAAATTCCTATGTAAATGACAGTTTTAAATGAACTGATAAACTCAAAGGTAAATCAATATTAGAATTTTAGGCAGCCAAAAGATTATGCCCTTAACAGAGTACCATCATGAAATATCAAACACGAATGAGACTAGTTAAGTCTTCTAAAGTACCTGGCATTGCAGACTGGAAGTCAACCTGTTTGAAATTAAAGCTGAGGTCTCATAAATACTGATCCTAACATTTTATTACTGCTATCAGATTTGCATTACATAGTAGAGCCACATCATGCAATGATTTGGGGTCTACTGTCTATTTACATCTTTGGTGAATATGTGCTCAAAGTATCACTTTGTTTTCAACAAAAGTATTCCTTTATTGGGTCCCTATATCAGAACATATGAGTTAACAAGGGGCTGGGCATGCGGGGCGGGCTATATGTGCCCCTCTCAAGACTTCTCTGATGAGACAGAACTTTGTGCCGTAAGAGGCTGTCTGGCCACCCCAGAGGCAAGCACAGAAGCCAGGTACCGGTTAGCAAAACACTGAAATAATTTAGCAGAGACCACACAGATGGCAGTAGGAATGGCAAGAACTAGTGACAAACTAAATATCAGGTAGGACAGAAAATGAGGACTAAAACAAGTAGGAGGGATGGCACTGCTACAAGCAGAAATGAGGAAGACATGGGAAGGAAAACTTTAAGAGAGTATGTGCCTGCTTTGCACACTCACAGTGTGAGACACTTACCCATATCCAAGCACAGGTAAAATAAGCAGCTGGATATGAATCAGAAACCCAAGCAACAGCCTGTGGCCAGAGATACATTTCTGAGGCAACAGTGTATACATGGAATTTATTGCTAGAAGAAGTAACATTCTTCCTTTATGCCAGATAAGATTACAAAAAAGCAAAATCTAATAAATTACATATACTTGTAGAGCAGAAATTAATTGAGATGACCCTATATAATTCCACTAAGTTCCCACATTAATAAACCAAAAGTACTTAGCACTGACAAAATATAATACCACATAGATTTTGAAGGATTAAAAAGGCAAGATAAATTCTCCTGCTCTCAGAACACTTGGCAGGTTGAGAAAGAAAATATATAAATGATACCAGTTAATGAGTGAAGAGAGGAAAGATCCAGTCCATGTTATGGATAGTCAGCAAATATCCGTGCCAGTAGGGATGTCACTTTCCCAGGAAAGAACACGTAGGATGAGCAAAGGTACCTGGGAATGTGCATCAGTTCTTCCACAGGGCATGGGCTGACAAAATGGCAAGAAGCCAGCACGGCTGATCATGTTGGGTGGTGCAGATGACCTATGAGCCTGCACACCCAGCTCCAGGAATCAACAGCCTGACACCCAATTATCCTTCCAGCGCTGATGTGACCCACTTGTTACAGCTGCATCTTGTCACTAGCACATTGGCACCCTCTCTCAAGATGGGTCCTGGTGAACAAGAACATTCTTGATCTGTTTCCCACTTTTTTCCCAAGTTGCTGTTATGTGGTCCAGAGAAAGTGAAACAACAGGGTCTCCAAAGCTACTTTTCTCCACTTCCTCTTTTCTCTCTCCACCCTGTGATTCTTCTAACAGTTCTCTTCATATTGATTTTTTTTTTTTTTTTGTCATTTCTTGCTTAGGTTTAATTTCTACATTCAAATACTCTGTCTACAACTCATCCCCAAAAATCCACTGTCTTACTTTCCCAAATAAGGGGAGAAAGTTACTTATACAAGTGCTACATAAAGATTTTGATTTGTTAATTGCCTACTGTTTCCAAAACTTGCTCTCAGAGAACAAAGCTACCTTGTATTTTCCCCCAAAATCAAAATAAATTATCTGGTGACTAGTACAACATCACCTCTATTTTTGCCAATTCTAGCTCAATAAGTCAGTCAACTATTAGCAGAAAGGCACTCAGAGGAACACTGATGCTCCTCAGCACACACACAAATACTCCTGTGAACATTACGACTTGCTCCTAGAGCTATGTTACCAGCCTCAGCAATGATGGAACTGAGAGTCAAAGCACTATGTATACTGGTAGTGATGTCTCCATTAGGAAGCCTACAGCTCTCTCCCAATGTATATGAGGATGACTTTGCATCACACAATGGCACTTCTTCAGTACTTAGTACTGCAAACAATTCTCAAGTAAATGCTGTTACTTCCCACTACAGAACTGGTAACCTCACAGGTCAAGATCTGTAAATCAAGAGACCAAGATCAGTAAGCCTGTTGCTCCTTAAGGAGTCACAGAACAGTGGCTGAAAAGGTGCCCTTCTTTTTTTTTTTGTCATGTAGTGGAGTGAACTGAGGACCTTGTGCTTATCAAGTAGTTGCTCATGCTGGCTGAGCTATCTCCCAGACCCTTCAAGGTGCCCTTCTTTTAGAATTACTTTTCAACTCAAAAACTAGAATAAAGTCCATGTTCGCTACACATTTTTCATAAGCTTCCCCCAACTTACTTCCCATAAGCAAGAGGAAACAAAGGCTGAATTCACATAAGGTGGCTAGTGAGTAGTCAGCAAAGCCAAGAAGGTTATTAGGGGGCAAGCTGGCTTTCTTTCTATAGAAAGGAGACTTCTCAGCACCATTTGTTGAAGAGGCTATCTCGCTTCCAGTAAACATGTTTGGCCCATTGCTGAAGATGAGATTGCTGAGTGTGTTTGTAGTTGCTTCTACACCTTCTAATCTATTCCACTGATCCTCAGGTCTATTTTTTGCCAATACTATGCTGCTTTTATCACAGTAGCTTTGTAGTGTAATTTTTAGGTAGGGAACTGTAATGTCTCCTGCCTTATCTTTGTTGGCTAGAATTGTCTTTGCTATTCTAGGTCTTTGCTGGTTCCAAATAAATTTTAGGAATGATTTTTCCAGGTCTGTGAGGTATTGTCTTACTCTTCTCTCATTGCTGGGACAAATAGTTGACACTCAAAATGAGGAAAGGAAAGGTTTATTTAGCTCACAGTTACTGGAGGTTTCAGTTCTTATTCAACAGGCTCCAAGGCAGAGTGGCGCATGGCAGATGCAACCTTTCATGGCAGCAGCTAAGAGCAAGAGTGCAGGGAGAGATAGCAGCAGCTCAAGCAGCTAACTTCTCTTTCTTTTTTACACTGAAATGTGTTATGGTTTATGTCTATTTGTCCCCCCAAAGCCTCACGCAATCATGGGGTGGGGGATTCTAGAGTTTGAGACTTGACTCGTGATCCAATGGGACTATGTGTTTCAGTACTGATGGGACTATGGGTCTTAGTCCTTCTGGGATTATGGGTGTAGCCTAAGGTGGATAGGCTGAGGTGGAGAGCTGAATGTAATATAAAGAGAGACCGACAGACAGACTCAGGCTGTTGCTCTGCTGCCGTGATTGGTCAGTTGCCTCTGTCACCATTCTGTTGCTGTTCCACCGCCATGAACTGCTGGCCTCTGCATTGTGCCTTTCTGCCTTAGATCCAGCCCAGCATGGACTGAAATCTCCAGTAACTGTGAGCTAAATAAACCTTTGCTTCCTTCATTTTGGGTGTTGTATGTTTGTCCCGCAATGAGTAAAAAGTAACTAAGACAAAATGCAAATCACCTGCCCTAAGAGAGGTGCAGCGCCCATTTCCACAATAATCAATTACAAATTCCAGAAGCTGCCCCCTGACTGCATGAGGCTTTGGGGGGGACACCTATACACAAAACATAACAAGTATATTGGTGGTATTTTGATAGGGATTGTGTTAAATCTGTATAATGATTTAGAATATTGGACTATGTGTACAACTACTTTCTCTTAGTTCAATGAGAAGAAAATTTTCTACCAATAGTGATTAAAACAATTATCATGTCTGCATCCTGTATTCTGAATAACTACTGCAAAGAAAACAATATGCATTATATTAATTATTGTGGCTATATACTAACATGTTTTGAAAATGTCTCATTGTTATTTCTTATTGAAAGTAAAATATAATAAAATAAAATTAGATCTTAATATAAAAGAAGCAAAAGGAGATTTCTCTTCAAAGTGGAACACAAGGGTTCTTGAAAATGTCACTCATGTTCACAGACCGATCTTATAATCTTTTTGATGCCTCTGAAGCTAGTATAAGAAGCACTGTGACAGCAGTGCCAGGGATGATAAAGCAGTAACTGGACCTACAGTAATGTGAGACTAAGTTTTTCTTTCACAAACTTAGGTAGGTCAATAAGAGGAGGAAGTCACTTCTATGCCCAGCATTCCTACTGACACAAGATACACAGTGTATACTATTTTGTATAATACCAAAGTTGAAGACAGCATAAAGATCCAAAATGGAACCCAAATCTACTGTAGAGGAAGGACAGTGGTCAAAAGCTTAGGGTACATGAGAGCTAAGGAATGTCAACCTCAAAATTTGGAACTCTTCATTTTATCTTATTTGTATCTTTAGGGAAGGGTCTACACAGTATTCAGGGCCTCACTATTAAATCAGACTAATTGTGATCCATCTGTTTACAGCCTCCCATGAGCTGGCATTACAGGCACACGCCAGCACACAAAGTCTCAATTGCAGTCTGTCTGTCTGTCTGTCTGTCTGTCTGTCTGTCTGTCTCTCTCTCTCTCTCTCTCTCTCTCTCTCTCTCTCTCTCTTTTGTGGAACCAGGGATCAGACTCAGGACCTTGCACTTTCCAGGTAGGCACTTGTAGCCCTGAGCTATCTCCCCAGCCCCTGCAGTCTCATCTTAAAAATACCAGTACTCTTTGTTCATTTCATTAGACTCACTGGGTAGTCATCCAGGAAAGTAGACCTTGAGGAGATCAGCATTAGGTGCAATTTCTGTCAAGTTTATAGGCTTATTCAGTGCTTCAAAAACTAAGGCCAGGGACTTCTAGGAAGATGGCAAAGTGATGAGCATGAAACAAGCCTCTCTGAGATTTGATGTCCAAACACTGGAATATAGCAACATGATGAGCAGGAGGAAAAAAGTGAGTCTCTAATGCCCAAAAAGTATGTGAGATAAGAACTGAAGTACATAGAGAAAGTGAAAAGAAAAACTTCAAGGAAGAAGGTGGGATGCAGGAGGAGTTTTGCCCCTGAGCCGAAACTCACTGCATAAGAAGGCAGCTTAAAATTGCATGGTAATTGCTGAGGACCACCAAGACCTCCATAGAAAAACACACCAGTGGAGTGCAGCTGCCGATATGGGACACACTGGACTGCAGTGGCTGGTGAGTTATCCCATTTGGACATTCTGCAAGAGGGGGTAACTGCCAGAGCCATCTTGGAGAGAAGCTGACTGGAGTTGCTACTAGATCTACCTACTGGGTTCCAGCTGAGTTCAGGCCTGCAGTGGATATAGGGACTGTAGCAGGCTGGGCAGGTGCGGCTTCAGATGGGCCTCAACTTGAGTGGAAACAGGGACTCAGGCTTGCCAGTATCATCATCTATCCTGCCACGGAGTTGCTGCTGGCGTGCTGGGATTCAGTGACACAGATCTGGACTCTAGCCGCCTATGTTGTCTTCCAGTGGCAGCAGAGACACACCTAGAAATGGACACTCTTTTTCTTCCTCTCTCTTTTTTTCCCTTAACTTTTTATTTTTTTTAATATGAACCTAAACATTATTTCTTTTTTTTTTTTTTTGCTTCTGTTCTATTTTTATGCTTCTTTCTCTCCTGCCTTCTGGCTCAGTTTCCCAAAGTTTGAATGCTCCTCCTTTATTTTACAGCCTTGCTCAGTTTGTCAGTTTCTAGGCTGTTCAATGCTGCTGTTATCGATAACTTTATCAGGTTAGCCAAAGGGACATAACTGTTCTAAGTAGATGCTTTTCCTACTGTAACAAGACTGAGAATGCCTAAGGTTCAGAAAAAATACTATAGTTCAGTGTCAAAGAACCAAGGACTGGACCAATTAGGAATTCCCAATTCCATTGAGAATTCTCATTCCCAATGTATTGAAGAGGTAGGATCTTGCAAAAGACCAAAACTCATAAGCAAGCTACACCTGGAAGATGCCTACACCCACAAGACACCTCTGAAAAGTCACTTTTAGAGGTTCTAAATAGTAACAATAAAGCAATTTGCCATAAGCAATTTATACAAACAGACAACAAAATGAGAAGACAAAACAGAACACATGCTAGTTCACACAACATGTTCAAGTAAACTTGAAAGAAGTGAAATTATCCTATGCATATTATCAGACCATAGTGTAATAAACTGCAAATCAATGGCAAAAAATGACAAGAACTTCCTAAACACATTGAAATTATGTAACACCCCCCTGACCAACCTGTGGGTCACAAATGAAATTAGACTGTTTCTACAATTAAACAATAACAACAGAATAACATACTGGAACTTATGTAACACAGTGAAAGCAGTCTTAACAAGGGAAATCTACGGCAGTGAATATGTGTATCAGGAAAACAAAGAAAGCTCAAATAAACAAAATTAATGGTAATGCTCAAGTTTTTATAAAAAGAAGAAAGTCAAGCCCAACAGTCCTAACAGAGGAAATTATTAAAACAAGAACAGATAACAAAGCAATGGAGACTAAGAATACAATGAGCCAGTGAATCAAAGAGTTACTTGAAAGGTGAAATAAAATAATAACTTAAAAAAACCTTAGCCAATCTTGTCCAAAAATAAACAGACTAAAAATCATTCAACTGAAAGAGAAGCAATATTCCCAAATTCATTCCTGGATGCAAGCATTACCATGGTACTAAAACCAGAGAAGGATGCACCAAAAGGAAGAACTACAGGCCAATTTCACTGATGAATAGAGATATGAAAATACTAAGACCAAATGCTGCTACTTCTCAAGTTTAATGAAACTTTTAGGGAAGCAATGCTCCCAAATGCATTTGTGGAGGCAAGCATTACCCTGATACCAAAGAACAGAGAGACTCAATCAAAAAAAGGAACTATGGACCAATCTCCCAAATGAAGGAATATAGACACAAAAATTCTCAGTAAGATACTGGGAAACAAAATGCAGCAAATCATCAAGATCATACCCCATGACCAAGAAGGGACTGTCCCAGGGATGCAAGGATGGTTCAACATTTGCAAGCCATAGCTAAGTCAAGGAGAGAAATTACATGATCACATCAATGAAAAAGCACTTGATAAAGTCTAATATCTATTCATGATTTAAAAAACTATAGAAATTGGGAAAAATAGTCTTTATATATCAATTAATATGACAAACCATTGATTAACACACTAAATGGACAAAAAGCCGAAAGTTCTGACTCTAAAATGAGGAACAAGGATATACACTATGGCCACTCTTATTGAATGAAGTTCTTGAAATATAAGCAGAGCAATCGGACAAGAAAAAGAAGCAACATGAATAAAGATAGGAAGGGAAAAAGTAAAACTATCATTGTTTGTGGAATGAAATGATACTTTACATACAAGAGCCCCAAAATTTAATCACATAATTTCCAAACTTAAAAACCGAATTTACTCACATAACTAGATACAAAGTCAATATTCAAAAATCAACAGCCTTCTTGTACATGAATAACAAACTCAGAGAGAAAATTTAGGGAAGCAACACCTTTCTTGATAGTATTAAAAAGAAATCCAATACCTAGGAATCAATCTACAAAAGAAGTAAAAGATCTCTACATTTAAGACTATAGTATTCTGTAAAAGAAGAGGATATAACAAAATAGAAAGATATTCCTTGCTCTTGAGTAGGAAGACATTATGGTGAAAATGACTACACTTTCAAAATTGTTACATAGATTTAATGCAATCCCAATCAAAATTACTACATCTTTTCTCACAGAACTAGACAAAACAATTCCAAAATTCATTGGAAACTGCAAAACACCTAGAATTGCAAAGTCAATTTTAACCAACAAATGTAAATCGAAAGGTATGATGATGCCTTACTTAAAATTATACTAAAGCTACTATGATAAAAAGGACAGCATGATGCTAGCTAAAAATTCAACCTGAGGATCAACAGAATAGATTAGAACATGTAGGAACTACTACAGATATAGTTAGCACCTTATTTGTTACAAAGGTATCAACCTTCAGTAGAAGAAAGACAACCTCTTTAATAAATAGTGCTGCAAAAACGGGCTTTCCACACAACAAACATTAAATCTATTTTAATTTATAGCCTTCAGCATTAATTAAACTATAAGCAAAATTGATCAAATACCTAAATATTAAAACAGAAACACTAAATCTTCTGTAAGACAAAATAGGTGGGACTCCTGGAAACACTGATGTAGACAAAGACTTTATAAATAAAACCCTGATCACCCAGTAACTATTACAAACAATAAATGGGATCTCATCTTATTAGAAAGCTTACATGGTACATACCTGTAATTTCAGCACTCAAGAGACTGAGGTAGGAAGACTGCTGCAGTTCGAGACCAGCCTGGGATACATATGAAGTTCATGGGCAGCCTGAACTATACAGTAGGACCGTGTCTCAAGAAAAACACAAAAGCAGACAAGCCCAGCAAGAGAAGTCACTAACAAAGTGAAAAGATAACCCACAGTGTGGGAAAACATTTTTGACAACTAGTCCTGATATAAAGCACTACTATTTAGAATATGTAAAGAACTCAAACCACTCAGAAACCCCCAAAGTAAAAAACCCAATCAAAAACTGGTATATGAATAGAAAACTTCTTGGAAGAAGTAGAAAGGGCAAATAAATATATAAAAAATGTTCAACAGGGCCTGGCGGGATGGCTCAGTGGTCTAAAGTGCCTGCTTGGGAAAGCTTGGGCGGCTGTAGGGACCACAGTTCGATCCCCGGCACCACATGCTGCGCCAGCCCTGCCCTCGGGGCGGGCTGAGCCGGCCATAAAAATGAGTGAATAAACAAATAAAGATTCTGAAACAAGAAAAAAATAAATAAATAAAATTTAAAAAAAAAAAAAATGTTCAACAGCATTTGTTGAGAGATACAAACTATAACAATGCTGAAATTCTACCGTACTCCAGAAAGAATGGCTGTTATCAAGAAATAAACCAATAACAGATGATGGGGGGCTGTTAAGAAAAGGAAACTCTTCTGCACTGTTGGTGGGAGTGTAGACTGATGCACCCACTATGGAAATCAGTGTGGAGATTATTCAGAAAACTAGGAATAAAGGTTCCATTTCACTCAGCTAGCCTTCGTATCTTCCTGAGAGAATTAAATTGCATGGTATTACTGCAGTATATACACAGCCATGATCTTAGGAGCATACTTTGTAATAGATAAATATTGGAAACAGTCCAAATGTCTATCAACTTATTAAAGACTAAAGAAAATGTGGGTTTTGTTTTTATGTAACAGAACACTACTGTGCCATAAAGGATAAGCTTGAGGTATCTTTAACTAAACGATGCACCTGGTAGACCTGCTCTTAAGTGAAATAACCCAGACATACACGTTTATATATATTGGTTCCTTTATATGAGAAACCAAAAGTTTAAATATGGAACAAAATATATAACAGATACTGTGAAATAGGAATGACACATTCAAATAGGAAAGGGATCTAGGGGGTGGAGAGGGGAAAATGAAGGAGGAGAAAAGAGAAAAATGATGAGAAAAGAAAGCTTTTGTAAAAAAGGAGAAAAAGAGCTGTGTAGGGAATGGGAAAAAAGAATCATATCATGTACAGGTACCCAGTCTCCATGATGAATGTTGATTATGATATACACCTAAAATGTACCAAAAAAGGTAATTTTTAAAAAGGTGTTTATTGAGACTCAATGTAAGCATAGATTAATAAAACCCTGAAAATAGACTGTGCTATACAACCTGATAATGAAAACAGCTCAGAGCAGGTGTTCCAGCGGCAAGAGAGTACCACAAAAGCAGCAGGTCTCTTTTTTGCAATACTGACCCCAGTATTAAGCTAAATCTCTAGCTATTCCTCTTTCTTTCCCTTTTTTCCTTTCTTTCTCTCTTCCTTCCCTCCTTTTTGTTTTGACACAAGGTCTAGTTAAATGTCATAGGCTGACCTAGAACTTGTTATCCTCCTGTCTCAGCTTTGCAGATACTGAGATTATAGATACGGATCACAATGAATGGCTGTAGGCCTTTTTTTTTTTTTTTTTTTTTTTTTTTTTTTTTTTTTTTTTTTTTTTTTTTTTTATGTATTTAGTATAGGGGACACAGGACCTACAGGATCTAACTACATAGATCAAACTTACAGTGATTCTCCTGTTTTTAGCCTTCCAAGCACTGGAATTACAAGCAGCCACCACCATGCCCAGTCTCATTTGCCCTCTCAGCATGCCCTGGGGGTGGGGCCAGCATAGCACACCAGGGATCAGACCCCTGTCCCTGTGTCTGCCTAAGCAGTGTTTTAAACCCCTGAGATATATGCCCAGACCTGGGCTGCTTTCTTTAAGTTAGGATCAACTCAATTTCACAAGGTTCTCAATAAAGTATTTAAATAATCACCATTCTCTTTTTTTCTTTTAAACTCATACAAATTTGAAAGAGAAGCAACTACAAAATAATAAAAACATAAAATGATTTAAAATACAGTTTTGTAGACTAGAAACACTAAAATCAGTTAAGATCCTATTTACAGGTTTCATTATTAAGAAAATACAGTAATGTGACTCTGCTGCTGGCTTCAAATATTTGTAATTGGTAATAAATTGAGCACCTTAATTATCTCTTACCACTCTCCTTCACTGTATCCTCAACCATGTCTCATCACATTATGCTAACCATCCAGTCTCACTCACTTTCAAAATATTAATTTCTCTGCTCAAAACATCATCTCTCTCCCCATGCTTCAGCTGTGCTGACAACTTCTAGTTCCCTTAGCCAACTGTTATCATTTATGCCTTTACTGTGCCTGGGATGCTTTGCCTCTACTACCAACAGAAATAACAAGGTTAATCACTATCTTAGGAAGCTTCAGGATCACTTCCTCAGTGCAACTTTTGCTGAGCCCCTTGGCCGGTGGTTTGTATATCCCCTACAACTTTCAGATTGAGTATAACCCTAAAAGTTTCATGCGTTGCAAGCCTTGTGTGGTGATATAAGACTAGAAACTTTAGGGGGTGGGAACCTGGTCACCGAAGTTACCAGAAGAAATTAATATAGTTCTCATGGGAACTCAGCTAGTTGTCCCAAGTGCACACTGTTATGAAAGACCAAATGTGGCCCTTGAATCCCACATGTCAGTACATCATTTCTCACTTCTGTGTGTCACTGTTCCTTCTGCTCTTGTGCTAGGCTGTACACAGCTGAGGCAGCCCCCATCAGAATCCAGGCTCCCAGTGCAGCTGGCCTTGTTATTAGCCTCCAAAACTGTTAGTTAAATAAAATTCCCTCCCTTCCTCCTTCACCTTAATTCCTTCATTTCTTTTTATTTACTTTTTTTTTTTTTTTTTACTGTGATTAAAACTGGGAAGCATGAGACTATATCCTCAACAGGGTTTTGATAAGTTGCTCAAGGTGGTCTGGAATATTCTCTTGGTTTAGCCTCCCAAGTAGCTGGGATGACAGGCATGGCTACCACAATTCTTCTCTTAAAGACTTTTCAACCTTAGGTATTTTGCTATAGTAAAAGTAAACAGATTAACAGGTATTATGTAGATTCTAGATCTTTTAAGAGCTCCTTTAATCTTCACAAATAGATAATATATTCTTCATAGGTATTTTTCTCAGTACTGCTTTATAAGCTCCCAAGGAACACGTCTATATTCTTAGCACCTAGAGAAACACCTGGTATGTTTTAGGCATTTATTTGTTAAATTCCTGAATTACAAATATCACTGTATGAAAATATAGAATTAGCAAGCTTGCTAACTAAACTCAAAACAACCTCATCCACGTGAGTGGAATTTCAGCATAGCATATTGACAACGCAATAAAAATGCCCTAACCATCCTAATTAACTAGATTGATCATTGTTTTAATGTATTTTAAATGCTATTTAGTGTAGTCATACTAATAGCACATTATGAAAAGTGATACAAATGTATGGAAAAATACAAATAAATCACAGCATGTTGGAATGTGTGTGTTGGAAACAGACACATGCTATATAACATGCTATCCTAGTTGGTAGAGAAAAGACATATAGCACAAAAAATAGTCCCTATCTTTTAAAAAAAAATAGTCCCTATCCTTTCAAAAAAAATTTTAATAGAGTCACATTAATAATTAGAAAAAGAATCTAACACAATCTTAAGCAAAAAAAAGGACTGGACTCAGCTTTCTGGGACCAAAATAGGCTTCACAGAAAAGCTGGCCCTGAAGAAAATGCATAGCTTTGGAAGAAGTGACACGCAGGTATGTTCCAACAAAGAGGTAAACAAAAGCAAACTAAAGTCAGAGAAGCACAGCAAGTCTGCAAATCGTGAATGGCCCTATCAACCCCAGGTGGGGGAACCACGGTAGTATGTGACAGATCACAGAGGGATGGGAAAACGCAACAGGACAACTGGAGCTTGCCTTCACAACCAAGGGGACTAAGTTCAACAGAGGAAGCCAGGGTCCTGAGGACCAGGAAAACACCAAAACCAGAAGTTATGGCTTGTAAAGAGCTGGCAGAGAGCCTCCATGTTCAAAGAAAGTTAAACACAGACTCCATGGTTACAGGCTGCCAATGCAATGTCTTAAGGCTGTGGTTTTTGAGGACACAGGTGTAGTCTGTTTTGTCAATATCGTGAAATTTTTAGCACTTGGGGTGGAAGTCATGAAAGAAAAAGTTATGAAAGACACTACTCAAACTTAGGAAAAGTTATTCAACCCAATCTACACTGAGCAGCAGAGCATTAAAATTCAGTTCTCATGCTCTTCTGATCTAGAAGAACTCAAGACAACCCCTCCTATCATGGAAGGAACCCCGTACTTTTCCAGCCACAGTACGGCCCTATCCACACAAAAAAAAGGACTACAAACCTACCACTGGGAGCAAATTTTGCCCATATAGAGGGAATGTGTTTGCTGGTTTGTGGGTTTTTTCTAAACATGGACTTAACTGTCAGTCTGAAAAGATTTCACAGAAATGAAATCCAGACTGCAGCACTCATTTCTCTTGAAAAATAGACTATTTTGGCAATATTCTGCAATTGACCAGTTTACTGCCCAGTTAAATTTCTTCCAGTCTTCGCTGGTGCTTTTTAAAGGATCTCTGGAGCCTGTCACTTGTAGTCAGAGGGAACCATATTGGCTAACTACTCAACAAAAACACTGTCTGGTTTCAGAAGCTAGTACTGCGCCAAGATGCTGCATACCCTTGGACAAGTAACTTAACTTCTCTAAGCCTCTTCTGTAGAGTGGGGACAATAACATCGCAACCTAATGTCAAAGGTTGTTATGGAGAATAGTTTATATAAAACACTGTTCTCAATGGGATACAGGTGGGGGAAGGAATTTATAGCCCCACTCCAGCCTCAGTGCATTTGACAATGTCAATTAGAGGAGATGCATCTAGATAGCAGAGATCACAAACAGGCTTAAAGACCCTCCAATACACAGGACAACCTTTATAACAAACAGTTTTCCAGTCCATTAATAGTCAATGGTGCTGAGGAATAGAAACCCTACTATAGAGTCTATTGCTCCAGGAATAGACACAGCCTTCTGCTGGTATCAATACTGTCAGCAATGTCCAAAGCAAGTCTTGGCTAGTGCCACCACTTCAGAAAGAGAAGCTTGTAACAATTCAGTAGCTCCTTGTTACCTTGATAAATTTAAAAGACTCAGAAAACAGAAAATGATATTCAAAGTTGCCTGATTCTGTCATTAATTTAATAAACAAATGAGTTAACTTAAAAAATAATTAGGAAATGAATATATTTTTTGCAGCAAAAGGCAAGTGAGAATATACTACAGGGAGCAATAATTCATAAAATTTGAAAAATATAGTATCTTAGAAAGTACAGGACATGGAAACTTTAAGTACTACAACTTACTAGGTACAAAATCCGGGGCTGGGAACACAGCTGAGAAGTGGAACATTTGCCTAGTATACAGAATATTCTAGTTCCAAGGGTTCTATCCCTATTACAAAAGAAAAAGAGGGGAGAGGAGCTAAATTTCTTCAAATTGAGGTTTAATACCATAAGAATTCTCACTATTCCTAACATGTATTTTTGGAAAATTGTGACTAGAAGGCAAATTTTAGTCTAAAGAACACTAAACTCAATATTAACCGAATCTCTGTCCAGGAAGATCTTCCAGATAAAGAGCTAAGTGCTAGAAATGTTTGGCGCAAGTTCAGGTTTGATCATAATTCACAGTAAGAAATACTATACCATCCTGATCCAGGTCAACTTACAAAGCAAGCAAAACAACAACAACAACAAAAATGGCTCCAAGCTGTGCTAATACATCATTTAAGAGTTTGTCTCAGGTTCTAATTTGGGTCCTTAGAACCAAAATCCTTCAGTGCTGGGAACGCACTGGGAAGTACTAGCCAGGCCTCTTAGCCTATCACTAAAGGATCAAGGGCCACTGGGTCATCTCTCTGGCTCTCAATGTCCTCAACTATTATGTTAAAAACTGAAAATTATTGATGCGATTACTATTGTCCAGTCTATAAACACAGAGAGCACCAACATTATTTGAGGAAATACACCTACTGGGGCTGAAATGTGACATGACCCCAAAGACTCAGGTATTCAAAGTCTGAATTCGCAATGAGGAAATGCTCAGAGGTGGCACCCAGAAGAAACTAAATCGTGAGAGTGCTAATGGATTAGTCTACTGATATGTCACAGCTTAATGGGCTATTAGCAAGTAGGGTCCAGCTGAAGGAAGTGAATTAATGTGGGTTTGACTTTAAAAGATATATCTGTGCTTGGATTATTTTTGACTATCCTACCCTCCCTGCTATCACCCAGATGAGCAGCTCTGTTAAACCAAGACCCTCAGCTATTTCTTCCTTGCCAAGGGTCCCCAAACAATGAGAGCTACCACCAGACTGCAATCTCTGAAACTGTGAGCTAAACTCAATCTGTATCCCTTTATGTAGTACCCCCCCACCCCAGGTATTTGGACAAACATACATAAAGCTGATTAATACATGGTCTTTTTTTTGTTTTCTTTTCTTCTTCTTCTTTTTTTTTCCCCCCCGAATTAGGAATTGAACTCAGGCCCTTGTGCTTGCCTGGCAAGCACTTATTCTACTGAGCTATATCCCCAGCCCAAAGCTGATTAATCCTAGCACAAACCTGATTAATACATATCCTTAATATTTACAGCATAAAAATTTATGTTCAGGAAAGAAGTTCTTTTGAATCAAAGCCAAGAAAAGCCTACCATGGCCTCTCTCAAGGATGAAATAATAAATGTGTAAATAAAAGAGAGGGCCCTACAATCGGAAGGAAAAAAAAAAAAAAAAACGTGCAGCACATATTGTTAAGGCTTAAGCTCAAAAATACAGATTGGAAAACTCAAGCACACAGTAGCGCATAGTCAAAGGTCCCAAGACTGTTAAACTATTTTACAGAGAAAGATTCCAAAAAGTATCAAGAGAAAGTTTCCATTACAAAGACCGAAGAAATGTTTTATTGAGGAAGTCCAGCATTGAGAAGATTTTGAGAGATATAACTTTGACCAGCTGGAGTCCATCCAGTTAGCATTTCAGGAAGAACACAAGTTATGGCAAAGAAGAGAGAGAGCTCAAAGTAAAGGTCAAGAGTCCAATATAGTGCTGGGTTCAGGGTAGGGCAACACTATAATGTGACATCAAATCACCTAAAACTGGCATTCTAGGGGGCCAGGGAGATAGTTCAGGGGCACAAGCACCTGCCTGGCAAGTGCAAGGTCCTGAGGTCAACCCTCGGTTCAAAAAAAAAAGACACTAATTCCATTTACAGTATTTGAATTTGACTAATGAAAAAGACAATGTCCACCATGGTGGCTAGCCAAAAAGCCTTCCAGAAAGCAAATTAATCTATTTATTAGTCTCCTAATATTCATCTAATACATTCCAGTCATAATTACTAAAATAAATGAAACTGAGATATAATGGTCACTTTTAAAATTCAAGACAATGTAAATTTTACCAGCCAGTTGAATTTATCAACTTCTCTTTTAAACATAACATACTGCTAAGGGGCTGGGGAGATAGCTCCATGGCACAAGTGCCTGCCTGGCAAATGCAATGTTGTGAGTTTGAACCCCAGTACTGCCAAAGGAGGAAAAAAAAAAATACTGCTAAGAAAGAGAAATTGTACCACTGAGCCAACATAAGGGCTTCCTCTAGTTTAGTAATTTACTTGCCAGAAACTCTGAGCCAGCAAACTGTAGGCAATATTCCTATGCTTTTAAACGTAAGGACAAAACTGAGAAAAAAGAAAAAAAAAAAGAAAAAAAAAAAAAAAGCAAACTTAAGTCCATTCTAAACATTTTAGAAATTAAAAATATTAAAAGCCAGTTTTATTTTTTTAATTTTATTTATTTATTTTTTCTTGTTTCAGAACCTTTGTTTGTTTATTCACTCATTTTTATGGCCAGCTCAGCCCACCCCGAGGGCAGGGCTGGTGCAGCATGTGGTGCTGGGGACCGAACCTCGGTCCCTGAAGCCGCCCAAGCTTTCCCAAGCAGGCGCTTTAGACCACTGAGCCACCCCACTGGGCCCCCTAAAAGGCAGTTTTAAACCACAGCCTCTTTCCAACAAAAACTAAGGATTGATCCAGATAATTTATACCAACTCACTGTTCAGAAAAGCATACAGGAAAATAAAACATTGTAGCTCAAGAAGCACTGTCTATTTTCTTAAAGGTTATCTTTTGAGTTTACACGTAGTAGATTCTGGTTATTGAAATACTTTATTTTTCTCTATATATAGATAATCCTTATTATGGGACTTTCAGGGAGGAAACAGAGGAAACACACAGACACAGAGGAAAAGCAGGGTCAAGAATTGGCACCAGTCTGGTCATTGCTTGTGATAGCCCTTGAAAATCCTTAAATTTCTCTGGGCCTCCACAGTTCCATCTCTAAACTGAGGAGGTCAAATCCAATAATCTTGAAAATACCACGTCATGCAACAAACGTCAAGTACTAACTAGGAAGCAAGTGGTGGAGCAGAATGAAGTGGACTTTGGAGGAAGACTAATGAGCTCCACCAGTCCTATCTCAGTGGCCTTAAGTACAGGTCTCTTTCACTGTTGAAAAGGTTTAATATTCACTGTACAAAATGCTGGAAGAATCACAGTATACACAACATACTTGAAGGACAGGAGGCACTTTTATCAAAGGCAGATGAGTGATACTGGTCAGCAATACAAGCTATAATGGAAAAGGATAATCTATTTAGCCATGCATCTTCATAGCACTTGGGTTGATACAGCAGGGACTGACAGCTAGGGCTTTCCAAATGAAAAGCAGATAAACGTAATATTGGAGAAGAGTTGAAAATAAGCAGAGACTTTGAGTCCTGCACATAATAACAATGAAATGGAAAATCAGTAGAAGGGATCCAGCGCTGGAAGAAAAAAAAAAAGTTTTTCATTAAGAGGACCACAGGAGGAGGAAAAAATGTAAATATTCAGAAATACATATTTATAAAAATATACACATAGGATGAATTTCTGTAATGATTCCATAATCCAAATAAAGCAGAAATCTGGTTAGAGTCTAAGTCCCTTTAAATGAAAACAAAGAGGGCTTTACAAAACACAAATCTTTTTAACCTGTTGGCAACGCCCACAAGGGATACAGAGGATGCAGCACATGCTCACCTCTCCAGTGTCACCCACGACCCTGTCCCCTAAATTTCACTCTCCCCTAGGCTTCCCCTGCTCTTGTATATTGGCTTCTCCTCATCCCTGAAACATGTCAAACTAATTCTTCCTTGATCTCCTGCACTATGGTACTAGAAACTTCCAATAGATCTCCCCATAACTCACTCCAAACATTCAGTGTCATCCAAGCCATCACCACTTTGGAAAGTCTTCCCTGATGACATGAAATTCCTTACCCCTGTAATATTTTCTCTAGTATTTATGATTACCTAAAATGACTGCACAGTTTCCATTTCTACTTTATCTCTACCAAAACCTAAAGTATTTGAGGGCAAGAAACATACCTAAACTGTTCATTATTCAATCTCCCACACCTTAATCAATTAGGGCAGTGTAGAGATTCATCAGATATTGTCCAGGGAATAAATTCAAATAGCCAGCAGCCTTCTAAGAACGTAATGTCCTTAGAAATTATTTTAATCATTCTTTTAATGCAGTTTTCTACAATGCAATCTTTAAAGATCCATGTGTGAGGCGAATGAGTGTTTCTTGACAATATAGAACATTATACATGTGTTTGTATCATTCTGAATAAGGTACACATTTTCAGTTCAAAAGCACAAATCACCTACTGTCTTATCACAGACTCCACAAACAAAGCAAGGGTACCACAAGGTTTTTGTTTTTTTTTTTTTTTTTTTCATCAAATCTTGCTTCTAGAAAGACATTGATGGACAGAAGGAATAAAGAGAGCTACCTGTTCTCAGAACCTTTCCACTGGACTAATTGAAGTGTACTTAGAAGCTAGACCTGACTTTATTACCTTCCTAAATGTACCCAAACATCTCAAACAACAAATTCAATGACTTGTCCATGAAACGACAAATGGCAGCGAACAATTCCCATTAAAAAAAAAAAAAAAAAAAAATTCAAGTTGCATGCTTTCAATGTATGTTTGAAGTAAAATAAATTTAAAAATAAGGAGCCATCTGAACTCCAAAACAAAAGCAGGCTTTTTAAAGGAAAAAATGGCAAGATGAGCGTGCAAGGTAAGTGAATGGAAACCAGTGGCAGTGCACTCATGAGTCATGTTTTGAATTTTATTTTCCTTGGTTGTGAACACAGCTTTTCCGGATGAACATGCGGGGACAGCCCACGCTTCAGCCCTAGTCATCATTCCTGATCATTCTTGAAGGCCTCTGGCCTCCTCAGGGCCCACAGGAAGCAGGAAGGGAGCCCCATTTCCTGTACCCATCCCTGAACCCCCCTGCCTCCGAAGCAGCAGGATCGCTAGTCTCAGGCTTCGCTTCTGCGTCCCGGCTTTGCCCTCCCACTGCCCGGGCTCCCGGAGTCCGCGTACAAACGCGCCTCCGTGGTGCGGCCTCCCTAAGGTGACCTTATCCCAGGACTCAGTTTTCCCACCTGTCAAAAAGGGTGACCAGAAACAGCGTACCTCATCTGGTGGCTCCGGGCCGGCCGCCCCAGCCTGACCCGGAGATTGCAGCTCCACTGTCGCGCCCGCCTGGGCACAGGGGCGGAGGGGCGGAGCGCGACGGGGCGGACCCAGAGCAGAATCCGGCCCTCCTGACTAGGCGCAGCTCGCCGCCAGCAGCAAGCCGCTAGCCACCAGCCTCCCGGCCACTCCGCGGACCCGCCCGTGACGACAGCACGCTGACGTCGACGCACAGCGGCTGCCTCGCGCGGGGGATCAAATGCCCGGCTGAGGAGGAACGGGCTCTGGAAGAGACAGCGGATTGGTGAGTGTCCTGTCAATCATCTATTGACCAATAAACGATGCAGGTATGCAGGAGAGGATGGGCTGGACTACGTGAAGGAATGGGCATTGTGGGAGTGTGGCCCCGGTTTGAGGCTCAGGAGCTTGGCCGACTGTTCCGGCTATCAGGGTTGCACCACTTCAATTATCGTCTGCTCCCCTCTTGGCCATTTGGTTTCTAATGTTGTCTTGCAGTCCTTGGGGTTTTAGGCTTCAGCTCGCAGGAAACAACCGTTGGGATAGATATCGGGCATCTGGGCGCCTCCCATTGAACTCTAGGATAAGGTAAACACAGGGCCTTGAGTTTCTCTACCCAGACCTGTTGTTCAGTGTCCCCTCCACTTCTGAATTCTCAGTAGCCACGGGCCAATTTAGGAGACCGTTTCTTTGTGCTCCTACCGCATAACTAGCATCCTTAATAGTACATCTAATTGTATGTTTCCCACTTGATTGGGCATCTTTTATTGTTCCATATAAAATATTTTTCTTCCAACTACTGTTAGATCGTTTTGTTTTATTGTTTGGTACTGGAAATTGAACCCTGGGCCCTCTCACCGAGCTATATATTCTCTGCCATTTTTGTCTTTTGAGTTAGAGTAAGGCTAAATTGTTAAGTTGCATGGGTTAGGCATAAACTTGATACTGCTTTAGACCCCTACCCAGCCCTTACCCCAGTGTGTTAAAGGCACAGGGCAAAATGCAGTGACAGTGAAAAGCCTCCACATCCTAGATCTGCAGCCCGGCAGTTTATCTCTTAGAGGCAATCGGTGAGGTTATTTGGATATCTTCCAGAGTAAGTCTAAGAGCTATTATAAATTTAAACTACACAAGTACAAAATATCCAGAAAACAAAATTGCCAAAGAACTTCTCAGACACTAATGACAAGATAATTAGTAGACAATGGCTCCTAGTTCCTGTACATTCGTGTGCACAAGTTGTATTTTACATTAAGTGTTGAGATCTTTCCAATCTGTATGTTGTAAACCTGACATTCGTTGGAAATGATCTTTGGTAGCCTTTGGAACACACATACACAAATTTTCCACTTCCCTATCCTGTGACATGTACTTTGCTTCTATTATCATTATAAATACCCAAATATTACCTTAAACATATTGCATAGATGTGGTTTCTTTTACTATGTCCAAATATTGTCTTAAGGTTAAGATACCAACAAATGAATGTACTGTATCATAAGATACGCACATGCTAAATCCTACTACATTTCCCTAACTAGCTAACCCTGAGTAGTTGCTGCAATTTACACTCCTACCATTAATATTTAGACATTCTTTTCCCCACATCCTTGCCAAAATTGAGGAAATAGAATTTAAGTGTTCCCAAATTGATGGACATTAAAATAATTTTAAGGATAACATATATACAAAGAAGTGTGCAATAATCTTTAGTGTATATCTTGGTACAGAGGGAATCAACTTGTGTAACTACCTCCTGTTGGAATAAAATGTTTAACTTGGGTTCAGTGTCAGTGTACCTCTACACACACAGACACTTTTCTGACTAGTGCTACCAAAACTGGCTTTATCTTTTTTTCAAGCATTAATAAACTCAAGTGTATCTACTTTTTTGGGGCTTTTCTTGCTTAATATTTTCAGCATTGAGCTATATTAAAGGATGTAATAATATTCATTCAATTTTACTTTTTGTATAATCACAAACATTCTTTATTCTACCATTCTTTCATACCAAGCTAACATTTGAGTTAACCACCAGTAATATTGCTATAAATATTCTCGTACCTGAATATTAATGTCTATAGTTGTGCATTTAATTTTGGTATGTGTTATGGTTTATGTCTAGTTGTCCCCCCAAAGCCTCATGGAGTCATTGGGCGGGGACTTCTAGAGTTTGAGACTTGATCCATGATCCCTGGGATTATGGGTTTTAGTACTGATGGGATTATGGGTGGAAGTACTTCTGGGATTATGGGTGTAGCCTAGGGCGGGAGCTAAGGCAGAGAGCCTGAATGTAATATAAAG
>PVJA010008945.1:5199-17141 GCA_004027025.1 Myocastor coypus | reverse complement strand
TCTGCTCTGCTGCCATGTTGGTTGGCTACCTCTGCCACCATTTTGTTGCTGTTCTGCCACCATGAACTGGATGCTCTCAACCCTGCTCCACTCAGCCTTGGGCCAGCCGAATATGGACTGAAACCTCTACGAACTGTGAGCTAAATAAACCTTTCCTTCCTTCATTTTGAGTGTCGGGTATTTGTCCTGGCAACGAGCAAAAAGTAACTAAGACAGTATGTTTCCAGGAATTATGTTATTGTGCCAGGGAATAAATATATATGCAGGGTTGTTTTAACTTGCAGCCCAACCAGGCTCTATAACAGTCTTGAACATAGCATCCCATTTTTCCTATATGGGTCACTGGTCCTTGAGTTAGGAAAGGACAGAATCTTCTAAAAAGAATTTTGTGTATCTATTATAGTCTACCTCAGGTGGCCTGGGAACTGATGAGGAATGATAGTCTTTGTTTTGCCTAATTCGGAACTCAGAGCAGAAAAGCAGCAGGAATTTCAAGTGTTGCAGGACTAATGAATAATCTACTATCAGGTTGGTGAAAGCATTATTGCTGAAGCATCCCATATAGGATAAAAAGTTTAGGAAGAAATTCTTGGGAGAGCATTTCCTTTGGGAAATTAAGATACACAAAAGCACCCATATATAGTGTCAGATTTCAAAAATCGCCTTTAAGGTAAAATGCATGTTCTTAAAAGACCTGAGAGGTCTTTCTCTCTCACTTTGTATGTGTGCCTATAAACCTAGCACTCAAGAGGCTGAAGCAGGAAGATCACTGTGAGTTCAAGGTAATGCTGAGATACACAGTGAGTTAAAGGCTAGTCTGCAATACACAGTGAGACCCTGTCTCAATAAAGAGAGAAAGAGAATGGAAGAAAGAACAAACAAACCTGACTGTATAAACAGCTTGCAAAAATCACAAAACAAGGCAAGTATAGTCCTTGAGAAACAATAGAAACAAACCTTGGAGACAGAAACAAAAATCTCACTTTCAGAATTGCCACATTATAAAATTCCAAATTCTCAATATTCAGCAAAAAACCTGAAAAGCAAATAAGAAAGAATAAAATATAACTCATAGGGAAAAAGTTGCTATCATTTCCATCAAAAATGCCTCTGAAAAGCTTGTATGTTCACAAGTGGTGGAAAATTTAGAAGATATTATTTAGAGTGTTCCATTGAAAGGGACTGGGAAACCTGCTCCCTTCTGCTTTCTCTCTTTTACTTCCTGGCCACAGGGTAAGCAGTTGTGCTTTGATACTTGTTCTGGTCTCAGTGTTCTGCTTACCCAATGCAAGAGAATCAACTGGTCATGGGCTGAGATTTCTAAGACCCTGAGGCAGAATAACTCTTCTACTCTTTATGTGATGTAGGAAGTTAATCCAGAAATCATCTCAGGTCTGGCCGAATAGCTCAGCAGAGTAAAGCACCTGCAAGCAGGCACAGTGTCTGGGAGTGGCCTGAGAGGGCAATTGAGACGATGTGGTGGCACATGCCTGTAATCCCAGCTCTTGGGAGGCTGTAAATAGGCGGATCACTATGAGTCTGACCTAGTATTGAGACCCTAAACATTCTGTAGACCCCCCCAAAAAAAGTACCAGACATGATCTCTAAAAAGATGCAGGCATTTGACTTACACAAAAATATTTAAATCAACTTTCATAAATATGCTCATTGTTTGAAATGAAACCATGAACAAAAAATTAACACTAATGATGTATAAATGAAAGATGTATAGTAATGGAGACAGAAATTATAAAAAAAAAAAAAAAACCAGATAAAAATCTGTATTATAAGGCACGGTAACGAAAATATAAAATATACTAGAGATTTCAACATAAGATTTTAGTATATCAAAGAGTCCATGAACTTGAAGATAGAAATTTAAATTATCCAATGTGTTAATTAACTTTGTGTTATGGTAGAGAAATATCCGAGACTGTTAATTTATAAGGAGAAAAGATTGGTGCAGAGATTCAGAGGATGCAGTACATAGATGAATAGTCCTGTTCCTTTTGGGCCTACGGGAGCTGGTGGTAAAGAAAGCTGTTCACATCACGGTGGCCAGGAAAGAGAGACAGGAGAGGAGGGCCTGGCATCGCAGTATCCCCTTCATATGTGTGCTCATAGCGATCTATCTCTCTTCTACAGTGTCCCAACTCCTAGAGATTCCATTGCATCGCAGTTGTGCTATGGGCAGGACTAAACTTTCAACACATATTCTTTGAAAGATATTTATGATCCACACTATAATGTTCAGTCTTAGGAACAGAAAAAATAAAGAAATTGAACAAAATCTGGGGGCCATATGGCATATGAGCAAGAATACCAAAACACATGCACAGAAGATGCACAAGAGAACTCAGAGAAAGAACATTGAGAAAAGAAACCCTCAAGACTTCACAGATTTCACGAAGAGTAGGAACACTCAAATCAAAATGGAAGGAGAACATTATTCTAGCCAAAGTTAAGAATGTTGAGTGTGTAATAGATGTTGTGAAATAGGAGGAAACTATTCAAAAGGAAAAGAGAAATAAGGAAGGAAAGTGAAAGGAAGAAAGATAAAGAAAAAATTGGAAAAGAAGGATAAAATGAAAACAGCTTTGTAAACAGGGAAGGAAAGTGTTTTGAAAAGAAGGGATAGGAACAGAGGAAACAACAACAAATAGTGGGGCTGGGGAGGTACCTCACTGGCTTAAGTACCTTCCTGGAAAAACAGCAAACAGTATATATCATGTGCTGTCTTAGCTACTTTTTTACTCAATGCTGGGACAAATACCTGACAGTCAAAATGAAGGAAGGAAAGGTTTATTAGCTCACAGTTACTGGAGGTTTCAGTCCATATTCGACTGGCCCAAGACTGAGTGGAACAGGGCAGATAACATCCAGTTCATGGTGATGGAACAGCAATAATCACAGCAGAGGCAACCAACCCAAAAGGGCAGCAGAGCAACAGCATGGGTCTGTCTCTCTGTCTTTCTTTTTAAATTACATCAAGCTCTCTGCCTCAGCCTATCCACCTTAGGCTACAGCCATAATTCCGGAAGTACTTAAAACACATAATCCCAGGAATCATGGATCAATTCTCAAACTCTAGATCAGTACCAAATCACATAATCCCAGAGGATCATGGATCAAGTCTCAATCTATAGAAGTTCCTGCCCCATGACTGCATGACGCTTTGGAAGGACAACTAGACATAAACCATAACATGTACAGATACAAACTCCCTATGATGAATATAGTCTTCTGTGTACCTAAATTTTTCCAATAAATATATTTTTAAAAATGTATTTGGTACAGGGCCAGTGACATGATTCAGAGGTCTAAAGCACCGGCTTAGGAAAGCTTAGGGACTGTGGTTCTATCCCCAATACCACATGCCATGCCAGTCCTGCCCCCAGGGCAGGCTGAGCCAGCCGTAATAATAAAAAAAAGTAAAATGTTTTTGGTACAGGGTCTCACTATGCAGCTCGGACTTATAATGATGCGCCTGTTTTCAGCCTGCCCAGCTCTGGGATTACTGGTGTGCACCACTACACCAGGACTCGGTGGCCTGCTCTCTGTGCCCACCTAAGCAGGGGTTTAGTCTGCTGAGCTTTCTTGCTGACCTTAAATTTAAAAAATAAAAGATAAAAAGGATGATAAAATATTATTGTGAACAATTATCCTCTGACAAATATCCTAACCTAAATTAGAAGGATAAATTACTAAAAACAGAAAAATTACCCCAAGTAAGAAATGATGGGAAATATAAACAAGTCTATAACAATGAAAGAGATTGAATCTGTTGCAATATATTTAAATAATCTAACAAAAATCTCAGGAGCAAATGATTTCATTGGTGAATTCTGAGATACTTGAAAAGTAACATCAATTTATCTGCAACTCTCCCACACATGTTGAAGAGGGTATTTCTTAACTAATATAAGGTTGGTTTTACCTTGACACAAAAGTCAGAGGACAATTACAAGAAAACTTTGGGCAAAAGTCTCTTTAAAATATAGATTCAAGGCTGGAAAAATAGCTTGCCAGTCTAAGTACCTGCCTGGAAAGCCCAAGGACCCAAGTCTAATCCCCAGTACCACATGCCATGCTGGGCCCCACCCAGCCACGGAAACTGGACATGGTGGTGCATGCCTGTAATCCCAGCACTGGGGAGGTGGAGAGAGGAGGATCACTAGGAGTGGGAGCTGCATAGTGAGGCCCTCTGCCAAATGAATGAACAATTAAAAAACTTAAAAACAAAATATTGATTCAAAATACTTAAATACCAGGAATTCAAATCTAAGAGCATGTTAAAGAAATATACACTGTTCAAGTGTGATATATCCTCAAAATATAATGATAAATTAACACAAAAAACTATGTAAGAGACTATAATAATAGAATGAAAAAAATCATATGATCATCTCAATTGACACAGAAAAAAACTAAGAAATTCCGACATACCTTCTTGATAAAATACTTTGAAACAGAAGAGAAACTCCTAAATCCACAAATAACTTAATATTCATTGTTGAAATATAGGGTACCATATGATAAGGCAGAAGACAAAAAGAGATCTCCTTCATCACTGGTTTCCAGTACCATATGGGATATTTCAGTCACAGCAAGTGAGCCAGAAAAAGAAATGAAATGTTTATAGATTAAAAAGAAGAAAACTTATCTTTGCTTAAAAATTGCATAATTTTTGACAAGATAATCCCAAAAGATGTTATAAAAAATAGAGACTAGAGATAATAAATTTATTAAAGTCACATCTACAATATCAACACACAAAATTCAGCTGTGTCTCTATATACCAATAGCAAGCAATGTGAAAATGAAGTTAGGAAAACAATTTCATTTACAAAACCATACATACAAAAATTATAAAAGACCTATAAACAAATTAGCTTAAAAACCTCTTACAAAAAGTTAAAAATCATTAAAGAAACTTAGTAAGTCCAAGCTAAGTGGAATGATATCCCAAGATTTTTCATTTGGAGTCTTATAAATGAGAGAGCGATATTTCTCAAAGCCATTGTTAAGAAGACCACTGTTCCCAGGCTATCTTTGTGTTCTGATTCCCACATAATAAAGTGCAACCAAATTCAGTATGCTGACATCGGAATTATAATGTGTGGTCTGGCTTTGATAAGGAGCTGAGCCATAACACAGTTGTGAGACCCAACTGACGGGATGAATGCCAACTAAGAGAACACCTAGCTCTCGGCCATCATGCTACTTCTCTGGTAATTCCATGTTTTGTTTGTGTAGGTCCTAACTGCCCATGGCTCTTAGCCTTTCTGTTCTAAGTTCTTCACAATGTTTTAATTGTTCTTAATTAAGTAAACTTTATGAACTTGTTGAAATTTACTTTTAACATTATCTGTAGGTTCAGTGAAATCTTTACCAAAATGCCAGTAGCCTTTTTACAAAATAGTAAAACCTCTTCCTCAAATTTATACTGAAAGGCAAGGGACCCCCAAAACTAACAAAATCTTGAAAAATCACTGGAAGATTTCAAACATCCTTATTTCAAAACTTCAACAAAGCTACTGGGGAGGTAGCTAAAACTAGTTGAGGAAGTATAGAAATTGCATAAGGATACAAAAGGATAAATAGAATCAATTTAAGAATCCAGTAATAAACACATGTAATGATGTTCAATTGATTTTTAGCAAGGATGTTGCTATGATTTGGAATCTGAATGTCTCTTAAGATTAGAATGAGCTCAAAAGATCCAAAGCAAGAAGAGCAACCATTCAGAGACTGAGGCCATTAAAACTATGCTTCCAGATAAATATTTTTTTCTTGATAAATTGACTTTCTCGGGTGTTTGTTACAGCAAAGAAAAACTCGCTAATACATTTACCAAATAAGAAAAAAGAAATCTCTTAACAAATGGTTCTAGGACAACTACTGTCAATACATACACAAAGGAATGAAACTGGACCTTTGTCTCATGCCATATACATACATCAAAGATAGAACATGCTCCAACTATAGAAAGATAAAACTCTTAAAGGGAAACATAAATCTTCATTCTTTAAATTCACCAGTGCTTTCTTAGACAGGACAAAACAATCACAAATCAAAAACAATAAAAATAGATAAATTGGATTCATCAAAATTAAAAACTCTGTGCACAATGGAACATAATCAAAAAAGGGAAATAACAAAATTACAGAATGGAAGGCAGAGGTTGCAAATTATGTATCTTGTAAAGGTCTACCACAAAACGACAACCCAATTAAAATTCAGACAAAAAAAATTGACAGCCACTTCTTGAAAGAAGACATACTAGTGGTAACAAAACATGAGAAATGTTCAGAATCAGTAATTAGGGAAATGGAATTTAAAACTAGCCAGAAGTGGTGTCTCACATCGGCAATGCCAGCTCTTAGGAGACTGAAGCAGGAGGATCGCCAGCCTGGGCTACGTAGTGAGTTCAAAGCCATCCGGAGCTACCTAGTGAGACTCTAAAGAAAAAAACCAAGCCACAATAGAGTATAACTTCACATTAAAAAGAGTGACACAGAAAAGGAAATGACAAGTACAATGTGAGGAAATTAGAACATTTTTCCATTGCTGAGAAAAAAGGGATGGGAGCCTCTATTATGGAATACACGATTCCATCCAAAGTCTAATAGTAGACGCACCACATGGCCTTTGCTTTCACTGCTAGGTGCACTCTCGGAAGGACTGAAACAAATCTTCAGGCAATCAGGTCTACATGTGTATTCACAGCATCACTAATCTCAATAGCAAAAATGTGGAAGTATGTGAATATCCATTCATGGATGAGTGGACACACAGCCATGGAATATTATTCAGCTCTAAAATATTAAACACTGGAATGCAGATGAGCCTAAAACGTTATTCTAAAGGGAAGAAGCAAAGCATAAAACTCGTGTATTATAAATATGAAATAGAGTAGGGAAAGCATATGTATTTCCTTAGAAAGGATATGCCGATGACCAGCAAGATATGAAAAGATGCTAAAAATCATTAGCAATCACGGATATGAAAATCAAATAATCAAGAGCTTATGATGGAATAAGAATTGCAGAGACTTGAAAGCAAACACTCAAGCTATAACGAGTTATTTTCCAGGGTGATAAAAATTTTTGGAGCTACTTAAAGATGATAGTTGCACAATATTTGCAATCCGTTAGAGAAGCATTCCTGAAGTTTTCATTTTAAAATCATTAATTTTATATTATGTTAATTTCAGCTTAACTAAAATATTCATTCAATGACCTAATCTCACCTAAAGCAAAAATTTCAGAAGTTTCTTCTTTGCTCTATGCTTTCATAGAGCTGATGATTGTGTCTGTGTGTAGGAGGGTTGGGCGGCATGAGTGGGCAGCTCAACTATAGCTATTGTCAATAGGAAAATACTAGTTATAGTACTTAATGCCTAATTAAGCTGTGTCAATATGATGAAAATTGAAATCAGTAAGGAACATTCTACCACTACATGCACAACTAACTTGTTTCTTCTGTTGTTTTTAATTTTAGACTAGCTACCTCTTTTTTGTGCCCCCAATGTAGTACTTAGAAATAGTTGCTCAGCTGGGCAAGGTGGCACATGCCTATAATCCCAGCACGTGGGAGGAGGCTGAGGTAGGAGGATCAGTGAGAGTTCGAGACCAGCCTGAGCTATAAAAGGGAGCTCAAGGCCAGCCTGAGCTGCATAGTGAGACCCTGTCTCAAAAAGACAAAAAAAAAAAAAAAAAAAGAAGAGAAAAGAAATAGTTGCTCAATTGTGACACAATGTGAGTACTATTTTTAAATACTCACATAATGCCACACTCCTGCATGATCCATCCTTTAGACTTGCACTAATGAATCCAGGTGCTTCACCATGAAATCTGGTTTTGGAAACCCTGAACTAATAAAATCTTGATTGTCGTAGGCCAAATGGGGATGGAGAGGAGAGATCAACAATAATCATTAGAATGAGATGAAACAGAAATGATTAATATGGTTATAGTTTACATCTATAATATCCTCCAAAGTCTCATGTACCTAGAAGTGGGACATTTAGAAAGTGAATAGATCACAGAGATGCTTTATATAGCAGTGGATTGATCCACTGATGAGTTCATAGGTGAATGTGCCTGTTATGGTTTACGTCTAGTTCTCCCTCCAAAGCCTCGTGCAGTTATGGGACAGGGGCTTCTATAGATTGAGATTTGATCCATGATCCACTGGGATTAGGTGATTTAGTACTAATCTAGAGTTTGAGACTTGATCCATGATCCCTGAGATTATGTGTTTTAAGTACTTCTGGGGTTATGACTATAGCCTAAGGTGGACAGGCTAAGGCAGAGAGCCTGATGTAATTTAAAAAAAGAGACATAGATAGAGACTCACGCTGTTGCTCTCTGCTCCCCTGGTTGTTCTGTTGCTTCTGTTGCAATTGTTGTTGTTCCACCGCCATGAACTGGATGTTATCTGCCCTGTTCCACTCAGCCTTGGGCTAGCCAAATATGGACTGAAACCTCCAGTAACTGTGAGCTAATAAACTTTTCTTTCCTTCATTTTGAGTGTCAGGTATTTGTCCCAGCAATGAGAGAAAAGTAACCAAGACAGTGCTCTTAGCAGGAGGGGTCTGATCAAAGGTCAGAGACACACTGGGGATATAATGAGAAAGTGTGTTCTAATAGACAGGGATACACCTTCTTCTCCATCTCCAGCTCCCTCTCTCCCTCTCTTCTCTCCCCCCTGTACATCTTGAGTTCAGCAGCTTTCTTCTACCAGGCCCTTCTGCCAGAGGTGGGCTTAGAGCCAGGGATGCATAGAGTCAGCAGAGTCTAAACTAAAACCTCTGAAACCATGAGCCAAACTGAATTTTGTCTCCTTTAAGTTGTGTATGCCTTGTACGTTGTGCAATAGAAAAGCTTCTACATACAAGCATATACAAGTTATTAAAGAGAAGGAATTCAAAGAGTTGCAGCTGGCTTTCTTTGAAAAACTTAAGTAGGGAAAACGAGATTGGTTAGTTGGAGAATTTTGCCATTACCAATACCAAAATTTAGGTGGATGACTGAATTAGGCAGAGGCTAAGCTAGAAACTCATTTTTTTAATATTTGACAATTGAGACTAGTGTGGATCTTCTAGGTATGTTCATCTAAGTGACATCTAGTTTATGAACCTGGAGAGTACTCAAGAGACATGATGCTGTGCAGGAGTATAGATGGCTTCATGCAAGGAGAGTGTACAGATTGAGAAGGGGACAATCCAGAGAGACTATCATCGTTTGAGGAGTATGTCACAGCAGAAGGCTGTCATGAATCTCAGGCACGGAGAAGTCAGATCAGAGAAGAAGCCCAGAGAAGAGTGTTTTGTCACTAGACAAAGTACAGTCCTGAGAATCATGAAGTGATAAAGTAAATAACAAACAGGAAAGAAGGAAAAATATTAAGAACAAACAATAGAAATTCTAACAGTCAGCCAGGCATGGTGGTGTACGCCTGTAATCCCAGCACTTGGGAGGCTAAGGCAGGAGGATTGGTGCAAGTTTGAGGCCAGCCTGGGCTAAAAAAAATGAGCTCAAGACCAGCCTGAACTGCACAATGAGACCCTGCCTAAAAAAGACAATAATTAATTAATTAATTAATTAATTAAAAAATTTTAAAAAGAAATTCTAGCAGTCTATGGAAATAAAGATTAACTCTGCTTCCCTGAAAATAAGAACAACCCTAAACACAGTCATCCTTGAAAACTAAGTCAAAAATGCCAACAACAGTCAGCCTATCTTTCTCTTCCCTGCTGTCTTAGTTACTCTTCTCTTGTTGCTAGCACAAATGTCTGACACTCAAAGTGAAGAAAAGAAAGGTTTATTTAGCTCTCAGTTACTGCAGGTTTCAGTCCATACTTGGCTGGCTCCAAGGCAGACAGACAGGCACATGGCAAAGAGCAGCAGTTCATAGCGGAGGAACAGCAACAATGGAAACCAAGGTAACAGAGGGCAACAGCAACAGCACAGAGTCTGTTTCTCTGTCTCTCTTGTATTACATTCATGCTCTCTGCCTCAAGCTCTCTGCCTCAGATCACACCCATAATCCCAGCAGTACTCTGACCCATAATCTAATCAGTACCAGATCATATCATGGCAGTGGATCATGAGTTCATCTCAAGCTATAGAAGTCCTCACCTCATGATTGCAGGAGGCTTTAGGGGGACAGCTAGACACAAACCATAACACCTACCTTCCTGTATAGTCACTGAGCAAGAAAAGAGTGATGGCAACTTAACTCTTGGAGGATACTTAGGACTTTCTAAGTTTTCTTATTACTTTATTCTTCAGCGATAGAGTGATAAGAAGCAACAGGACAGAAAGTGGAAACGGGAGATGCATAAGCATTGTAGGATGAGAAATGGGGGCAGCAGCTTTAAGGGTAGCTTGAACTGAATGATACCTGAAGCCATAGGTCTCTGAGTTATCTAAGCAAATAAATCAGGTTAGATTCTGCAATGAACTGCAGGTGCTCATATAAAAAGAGGGAAAACATACACATTTCTCGTGTATTCCTTTTGTTATTTATTGGTCAAGAGAGTTACAGTTTTGCTATCAAAGTCCATTTAGTAATTTAGTGATTAACCAAATTGCCAGTACAGTTTAATTTTCATTAAATTGTTATCATATAAGTATAGTCTGAAACATGGGATTGCTAGTTTCAGGGAAAAATACATCATTTGCGAAGTAAGCTGACACTGGGTCCATATAGAAGGAGACACAGTGTCTGCCTTCCCTGGTTGCCAGCTATCTTCAATAGTTAGGGAGATGCTAGGTGTGGGCAGGAGATGCTTTTGAGTTGCCTATGTTTTGCAGCCTAGTGAGACGTTTGGTTCCGATCCAAGTTAACTCTGAAAGCTAATCATTCTTTACAGTGTGAATGGAATATAACTTCCTATAGAGTTTAGTGAAAATGCACTTCACCTTCTGCAAATTATCTATCAGGTATAGAAAAGATAAAGTAAAATACAATTTATGAGCCCAGAACTAATGTTAGAACACCATAGAACTCTGCTAATCCAAATCACTGTTGAGTTCGGTCACATCCACCCTGTCCTCTCCTTTCTTGAGGGATTTGGTTGCATTTTGGTAAAGCTGTTTATCTCACTGTGGTCTCTCATGTAACTCAGGACCACAGCTCCAGTGAAAATCCTCTGCTGCTCACTGCGTGAGTCAATACAACCAGGAAGGAGGCACCCTTCTGCCACAGTGACTCACCATTGCATGAGACCAGGCTAGTGACCAGGGGAGGGAGCCACCGTGTCTCCTTACATGTGGACCCAGTGTCAGCCAAGCCTGGCCAAACCACCAAATCCACATGTCAAATTAGGCCTTTGTCTTGCAAAGCTACCGAGAAGTCACTTGGAGGTCATTGGGCTATTCTTCCCAGCTCTGTTTGTAGAGTTTTCACACAATATTTGTGTTGGCATGCATAAGCTTCTGAAGATTCTAGTGGATACGTGTGAGGAGAGGCCAAAATAATGGCAGAATATCCAGGAAAGCTATGTTTATTCATTAGTATGAATTATTTCAAAGAAAGTTATCCACAGAGCTTTTCTCTCTTACGGGGGATTTTCTTAGTATTTTTGTAAGCATTTGAAACTTGATATTCTTGCTGTATTTAAGAAGAAGTCAAGCAAAACCATTGTTAGTAATTCTTGACTTTGGGCAGCACTGTGTTGATATAAATATTTTTCCATAAAATTCTGCAATCCATTTTTAAAAGATAAATAATATGAATAGACAACACTACAATGCTGAGTATTTGTTCTTGGTGAATTCCCTCATTGTAAGAAAGAATTGATAGAAATGGAACAAAGTGGAGGCTATAGAAACAACTCCAGGGGCTAGGGAGATAGCTCCGAGGTACAAGTGCCTGATGGGCAAGTGCAAGGTCGTGAGTTCGAACCCTGGTCCCACAAAAAAAAAAAAAAA
>PVJA010008944.1:36209-62508 GCA_004027025.1 Myocastor coypus | reverse complement strand
CCCCTGCAGCTCCTCTGCCACCCATGAGCAGCTGTCACAGCTATCATGTGGGGCCCAGAATCAGGAACTGACCACTGGTGGTTGCAAACCAGTGGTCAGCACCACAGTCAGCTTCTTCTGCTCCTGTTGGCTCTCCAGTTTCTCTGCAAGTGGAGGTGCAGGGGAATTCCCTGTCTTTTCTTTTTGATCTTAGAAAAATGGCCAGGGTGGTTGGCTTTAAAAATAGTATTTTCTTTGTCCTTTGAGTAATCTTATCAGCGTCTTGGGCAGGATGAAAATTGCCTTGTTCTTTTATAGAAAGCCTGGGAGGCAGCTTGTACTATGATCAGAGTGGCACTTGGGGAGGGGGTGAGAATTCTGTGAGGTGGAAGGGTGGCCCCTGAATCTGAGGCTGGAAGCCCCTCCCCCAGCTATGCCCATGATCTGCTCCAGGCCAAATTGTTACATGTTCTTAAAGACTTTCTCCAGCAGCAGCTGCACTGTCTAGCAGCTAGTGACCCCTGGCCCCCCTTGGGGGCGATGACACAGGACTTGTACAGACAAGTGATCCAAGGAGGGACCCTGGGTGAGACTCCCTCCCCTTGTTTGCTATGAAAAGAAAGTTTTCTCTTGGGTGAGTTCATGGCCCTCTAGGCACAGGAATGCTGGACTAGGTACACTGTTCTTTTCATCACTTTGTGAATTAGTTTAAATGTAAAGAGACTTACCCCAAAGCTCACTTTGTTATTGTGCTATTTACTCCTGGGCCTCAGGATTTCCTGCTGGCCACACTTTTTTTATTTGTAACTGAAGTATGATTGAGCATAAAAGAGTTCAAGTCATACATATACAACTCAGTGAATATTCGTAAAAAGAATGCATCCGTGGCACCAACATCTACCACATCAAAAACATGAAGCTCAGAGCTCTCCTCGTGCCTGTTGGCAAGAGGACCCTACCCTGACCCGTGGTGCCATATGTGTAGCCTGTCTTCAAACTCTCTATCAATGGTACAGCAAATACTCTTCTGCATCTGGCTTTTTCTTTTTCCTTTTTTTCTTTTTGAAGCAGGGTCTTGCTATATAGTCCAGGCTAAACTTGAACTCACTATGAGGCCCAGGTTGGCCTTGAATTTGTGGTGATCCTCCTGCCTCAGCCTCCTCAGAGCTGGGATGACAGACATGAGCCACCACGCTGGGACTCAACATTTTTTGAGTTTCCTCTACACAGCTGTGATCATACTCCCTCAAACTTGTTTGTAATTTATTTGCTCCTCAGAACTGAAGTTCATGCTCCATGAAAATGGCTTCTGTTATAAGTGAGACTGTCATACCTAGTCTCCTGCTCAGAATAGCATTCCCGCCTACAAGATGGGATGCCAGCACCTAACTGTATGTATTGGGAGAGATTCATAGGCCAAACAAAGTAGCTCAACTCTGTTGATTACAGAAAGGACCAGGTGCACACTTTTACCTCCAGTTCTAAGCTCCTGGGTCTTGCAGTAGAGGAAAGGAAGGTCAATATGCCCCCAGAATTCTAGAAAGCCTTTCTGCTAAGGAGGCTTAACTGATGCAGGGATCCGGAGGCTGGAATATCAGCAAACATAAAAGTGTACCGTACAGATTATTGAAGGAAATAACTGTGCCAACGGTGTGTTCCTGGAATCTGCTGTAGTCCACGATTGCTGATGAGAGGCCGTGGCAGGTCAGCTCCACACAGGCCTGAATTCCTAAAGTGCTGGTGTTGATCATCTCAGAGAATTAGGATCTGCCAGCCTTCAGTTCTTGGGAAAGACAGGGTGAGCCGCAATTTTGAAAAGATGTTGAAATGAGGACTAGGGAAGGCAGACAGGTGAGGATGGCCCACGTGTAGGCAGGGTCATTGGGATGCCACCAGCCCATTCAGGATGGCTCTTTGAGTCCCTGTCACCTGGTACTGATGTCTTAGTTCATGTGATTGTTCCTAGGTAAACTGGACATGATAGAAAAACCTCATCGTATCAAACCTCAGTGTGGACACAGGCACTTTGCCCATTAATGTGTGTTGACCCTAAACTGGGCACTTTGGGGCTGGGGAGATAGTTCAGTGGAATAAATGCTTGCCTGGTAAGCACAAGGTCCTGAGTTCAATGCCTGGTACAGCAAAATAATAATAACAATAATAATAATAATAATAATAATAATAATAATAATAAACTGGGCACTTTATAATGAACCTTATACTCACTATCTCACTGTACCACTCCTAGCAACCCTTTCACATCAGAACAGTTATTATCTCTCTCTTTTTTTAAAATTTAGTACAGGGTCTACAGGGACTCACTGCACAGATTGGACTCGTAGCGATTCTCCTGTTTTCAGCCTCCCAAGTGCTGGGATTACACGTGTGTGCCACCACGCCCATCTCTGTTCTCTCTGTCTTATGCGTGAACAGACATTTAGAAAAGCTAAGCATCTGAACTTTTTTCAGTGAGTGTTGACCATAGAAACTGCATTCTGATTGCTTAGCCAGCACTGAGCTGCTCCTAATAAAACTGCAGACCTGAAAGTTCTGCCAACGAGGACTAGTGCAAGCCATCCACTCACCTGAATGTCCTACGAGTACTGGAGGCAGGTACTAGGGAAGGTCTTTCATGTCCTGTCATGGAAGCCAGGCCTTGCACGTAGAGGGGAATAAGCAATTCTTTTTTGCATTGAAGAAGTGGAACAGAGGACTGAGATTCTCTTTGCTAAGGAGACCCCTGGAGGAATTGAACCTACTAACTCCTTTACCACCCAAAGCATCCTTAGAAGTTCCAAAAAGTGATTCTGGGTGGGGGAGGGGATGGGGAGGAGAATCTTTCAAACCAGGGCATTAAAAATAAAGAAAAGGCCGAGATAGCCAAGGCTTCATGAGTCTTGACTGACAAGGAAGGCAGCCTCCTCTTTGAACACTGTTCTTCAGGCAATGAGGTGGGAGGGAGAGAGGGGAGGGGCGCATCAGTCTGAGACTTTTCTCATTAAGTGGCCAGAGGCAAAGATTCCACAGAGCTAAGCTCCATGATGAAAGGGGAGCAGAGAATGACAGCCTGTCAGGAGTTGGAGTGGGAGGTGGGGGGAAGGGAGAGAAACCAGAGTGCACCTTTGCAGCATGCTGCCCCCTGCATTGATGCCAACTGCAGAGGCCTTTGTAAGCCAAGAACCTGCACCAGCTTAGTACCCACTAAATGCAAAGGTCTGCAAAGCATCTCTATTCTCTCCAGGGAATCACCTAATAGCTTTTTGGGACAGGTACAGTTACCATGCCCATCTTATAGATGAGAAAACTGAGGTTCAGAGAGTCTGGTTTAGCATGCATGAGGCCCTAGGTCCAATCCTTAGCACAATGAAAAGGAAAACGAAACAAGTCCTTAGAAGCATGATTACTTTGCCAAGGACCTCATTTTGTTTTATTGAGACAGGGTTTCAGTATGTAGCTCAGGCTGTCCTCAAACTCTCAGTGAGCCTCCTGCCTCAGCCTCCAAAGTGCTTGGGGCTCCAGGTGTGCCTTTCCCATGATAGCTTGTAAAGTCTTTAAATGCATGGATTTCTTTTATCTGGTCCACTTCTAAATTCCCAGTGTCGGTCGGGCTGGTGAGATGGCTCAGTGGTCTAAAGCATCTCCTTAATAAGCTTAGGCAACCACAAGGACTGAGGTTCAATCCCCAGCACCACATGCTGCACCAGAACCTCCCCCAGAGCAAGCTGAGCTGGCCATAACATTAAAAATAAAATAATTTAAAAAAATAAATTCCCAGTGTCTATAACAAGTTTGCTATGTAACAAGGAATTGACGTTTAAATATTTGCTAAGTGAATAAATTTGTCAGATTTTTTGTTTTATGACGGGGGCTCCTGGGTACTGCTTGCTGCCCCTGCAGGTAGATCCTGTGAGCGACACTGTCCATCTGGCACTCCCCCCCACCCCAGCTACTACTCTGCAGTGGAGACCAGGAGCAGGGATCAGAATCAAATGCCAAGCTCTCTACTTATGCTCAGCTGTGAAGAAAAGCCAGAGTCAAAAAACAAAGGTTGAGCCTGGCATGGTGATGTAATTACAGCTTTCTGGGAGGCTGAGGCAGGAGGATCTAAAGTTTGACCCAGCCTGGGCAACTTAGCAACTTAGTGAGACCCTGTCTCAAAATAAAATTATAATAATAAAAGGGTTGGGGATCTAACTCAGTGCAGAGGGCCTAGGTTCAATTCCCAGTAAAACACACACACACACACACACACACACACAAGTGCACACACACACACAAGATGGTGGTGATAGTGAACAAATATAGACATTGATTACAGCTCATTATTTCACATTAAAACTATTTTAAAAAATAACACCAAAAAGCAAAGATGATCTGTTCTCTGCTCTGCAGATTGGGACCATTCCTCAGGCTCCTAGGGACTCTATTCCCAAAGGACTTCTCTCTTTTCATTCTGGTATAAGGAGAAAAGGAATAAAGGACAGGCAGAAGAAAGAAGAGAGAGAAGTTAAAGGCCCCCTGCTTTCTAGATCCTCATATTTGAAAGGTTCAGTGAGGCCTTCAAGCAATCAGATGCCACAACTTTTATTTTTAAACAGCTTTTAACTCTGAAGAAAGCACTAAAGTCACTTCTAAGGTCAGTGAAACTATTTGCTGTAGGGGAATTCACTGGAGGTGTGGGGGAGTTACCATCTTCCTGGGTATCTTTAGTAAAAGCTTTGGTCATCAAAGCCATCCTGCAAAGCCCTCTGACTTCTGAGTGAAGGCCGGCAGTGTCTGTGGTCTGAAGTTTGATGGACAGGATGCTGGCTTTGCACTAAACACAGTGGCAGCATGGATGCCGCTGTGTGCAACACACAAGGTTCACTGAGATCCAGGGTGTGTGTACCCAGGTCTCTGCCTGCTTAGGACACCTAGAGCACAGGTACCTTTTCCAACCAGCGTGGGTCTCCACAGATTTATTCTCTTTCCTGACTGCTTGTGAACATACCAATGTGAGATGTATCAGTCCAGCTCAAGGCGTTGCCTCTGAGAACGCCATTGATTCTAAACCACATGCTGGGTTTTGTGACTGTGGGACAAACAACAATAACCAATGACACATATGCACTATTGTGAGGTGTTTTCAGATGTCTGGTGTAAGTTTTAATACAGAATTGTATTAAATCTCAATCACTTGGGAGGCAGCGGCAGGCAGAACATGAGTTTGAGACCATCCTGGGCAACTTAGCAAGACTGTCTCAAATTATAAAAGAGTTGGGGAGATAGCTCAGTGCTCCCTGGATACAATCCCCAGTACCTACCTCCTCAAAGTAAAATCTTGATTAAAATGAGAAATTAAGTCACATTGGTTTCCATTTTCAGTTGAATAAGAAAAAGTTAAAAAGATTAAATCAGTCACCCAAAGCATCTCTAAAGAGGTCTCCATTCCCTTAGTCAGCGCTCGGTGCTGCCTATCACTACTATGCCAGAAGCAGGACACTGCAAGGCGGGTCCTGGGTGGACTGGTGTGTCTTGCCCCCCATGGGAATACTCTTTTACCCACAAGGGATCTGGGTAGAGAGGCCCATACAGATTTCCTGAAAAGTGTAGTTTTCAAATGATGTTTTCCTACAAATGTGAGAAGGATTTCTCTCTCACTTATTACCTCTGTGAGTCAAGAGAAAGTGCCAGATAGGGGCTGGTCAGGACCATGAGACCATTTACACTGTCAGACCTCTTTAGGGAAGATGCAGGTGAACAGGGAAGGGAGGTGGGGGGATTCATCATTCATTCGTTCATTGTTCCATTCAGTTAATAGTGCTGCCTAATTAGTAGCAGGGAGGCTGTGGAGAAAAATGGACAATATGGCCCCTATTTTCTGGAATATGGACCTAGAAGCAAAACAAGGTAGCCCCTCATTATCTATTAATTCAACAAATCCTAAATAAGTACTAAGCACTGGAGAAACAGGAGAGACATTGACAGGTTCTTATCCTTATGGAGTTTACAGGCTAGTAGTGAGGGACACCCATCCTAAACACAAATAGTATGAGTAACTTGTTAATTACCACTGTGATTACTATAAAGGAGACATACAAGTGCCAGGAGATTCAATTACAAGGGAAAGTGTTAGAGAATCAGCAGGAAAACAGAGAAAGCAGACCAGGAGGAAAATTACATCGAGGAAGGATGCCAGAGGCAGCACCTGGGCCCAGTTGGTGTCAGCAGGCCTAGTCGGTGTCAGCAGAGCTCAGAGAGAGGCCAGACCCTCCCGGAGGCTGGGCCCAACTGGAAACTGGACAGGTGAGACAGGAGGAGCAAGCGAGTCAGTTCTCTGGGCAGTAACAAAGAAATAGTTGCTTGGAAACAGGTGGAGGTTCTTGAGGCCACCTGATTCCCTTGTCCTGTCTTCTTTGGGTAATGCTAGATATTTAAGTCAGAGTCCTCACATTGATCTACATTGCCAGCCTTTTCTACACATTAAACAAGAGGTCTCACTAAGTTGCCAAGTTGCCCAGGAGTGGCTGAAATTTACAATGTTCCTGCCTCAACCTCCTAGAGTATTGAGATTACAGGTGTTCACTATCATTCTGGGCTTGCTTGCTTGCTTTCTTTCTTTCTTTCTTTCTTTCTTTCTTTCTTTTCTTTCTTTCTTTCGACAAGTTCTCTGTGTAGTTCAGGCCAGCCTGGAAATCCTTATGTAGCCCAGGCTGGCCATGAACTCTGGAATCCTCTTACCTCAGTCTCCAGAAGAATACTGGTTTTCAGGAGTGCCTGGCAATTCCCTTGTGATCTTATGGATCGAGAATATTGATTGAGTAGGCCCTGCTGAAAGCATTATCATTACTCTGATCCACTGAAAGTACTGCTGCCCTGACCCTGGCGAAGAGTCATCACTACACTGACGAACAAAGCCAGCACTCAGCATGATGAGACTCCTGGGTGGCTGAGTGACCCGCATCTACATCCTTGCTTAGCCCCAGCATCCTCTACTGCCAGCCTTGGTTATGCAAAGGGTGTGCTCTTCAAATAGCACATCACTATTCAACAGGAGAGGTTCTGAGGTATGGACCACTTAGGCGATCCCCATTACACTGGCAGTGGGTGCCAGGAGGGTGGTCACTGAGGAAGAGGGCTCTTTCTGGTACAAAGGGAACACTGCTCTGCAGAGGAAGTGGGTAGAAAAACTTCTCACCCCATGGGATTTTCTGGAGGTCAGCAGACATTCTGGTCCAGTGTAGAGATAGGCTCCCTCTGCTGGCCTAGTACTACTCAGGTAGAAGCCAGGTAGAAGGGCATACCAGGGCCTGCTGATGAGGAGGGAGTGAGAGGACAAAGTTATTCACTTAATTTGTTGTTATTTGAGGCAAGGTCTTGCTACTTAGTTCAGGATAGTTTTGAACTCATGGTGATCCTCCTGCTTCAGCCTCTCCGGTACTGGAATTATAGACATGCACTGCCATGACTGGCTTTCATGTAATTTTTTTGTTTGAGAGACACATCAGCTATGTGTGTCTTGTAGACTCCCACAGGTGTCGACACCGCCAATAATAGGTTTAGCCAAACTGGGGATTATAAGGTGAGCCAGAGACAAGCGGGAGTAGTTGATAGCCCAACAACTCTGAGAACATTTCAGTATTTATCCTTAATGATGTAAATGGTGTATCACCCAAGCAAAAGGGCCTCAACTCTTACTAACAAATTCAGCCAAAATCAGTTCAACTGATGCGGCCCAAGCTGGTCTGCAGGGAAAGGAACTCAGCGCTATGAGCATGTGAATCAGCACAGGGGTCCCAAGGAAACCTGCCTAGACAAGATGATACATTCCTGTGTTCTGTGCCTGCTGTATTCACTGTCGAGAACACATCTCAGGGAAACAGCTCCTGAGGAACTGCAATTAGCAAGACTGTCTGCCTGCACAGGCTATAGGCTGGCTACCTCAGATCCTGCACTGAATGTTCTCTTGCCAACAGAAAGCAGAGCTCTGGGTCTGGAACTTGGATTTCATACTGATTTTGCAATTTACTTGCTGTGTGGCTTTGGATAATTCACTAAGTCTCTCTGTACTTCAGCTCCCTCCTGGATAAAATAGGAATGATATGGGGTTGTGTATTCAAGAGGGCCTCTCTGCAGTGCCCACGTAGACCTCCACTGTGTTGCCGAAAGGTAGCTGTTGTTGTGGAGAGATGATTTGGGTGGATCCTGCTTGCAAAGGATGAGGTGGCATCGGGAAATCTGTATTTTATCATGAAGAGAAGATGATATGTTTGATTCTCAGTTTATTCTCAGTACAATGTGGGGGGGGGGAGAGAGAGAGAGAGAGCGAGAGAGAGCGAGCGAGAGAGAGCGAGCTGTCCCACAACCATTGAGTTCTTGAAGAGTCCAGTAAAACGCACAGGTAAGGTCTTCAAGGTGTTAAATTCCTCTTTAGCTGAGAGAAAAATTCAGGTGAGGCTCTCCCATCCTAGTGTGTAAAGACTGGGGTATCTCCAAGCGTCTTATGTGTACATTTTTGAGACCAGATTATTCTGTGGCTGGAGTTTTATAACTCCGAGTTGCACAGTGTTGCTTCCATTCTGAACGCGGAAACACCTGCACAAGGTGATAGTGACCTAGCAGGGCAGGTCCCCAGGCCCTGCTGATAACCACTGCACCACACTGCCTCCTGCTACTGCAGGAGGAAGGGGCTCGGAAGGAACGGGGTGGACGCAGCCCGTGGCGCGCGCGGCGCGGCGCATCAGAAGGTCCACAGCTCTCCCAACCTGCCTGCGTCGGAGCGCGCCCCGCTGCCGAACTCGCTTCCGCCGGCAGGGGGCGTCGAGAAGGTGGACGGAAGGCCGTGGTCGGGGTCGCCGCCCACAGTCGGGACTCCACTCTCGAGCCCGGGGCTGTCGCCTATCCTTCGCGAGGGTCGGGAACAGGACTCGGCGAGATCCCAGCGCCACGACCGGTGTGAGAGCCTCAGCATACGCCGCTAGCCCAGTCCGCGCTTGCCCGGAAGCGCGAGCGCCAAGGGGGCGGGGCCGGGAAGAGCTTCCGGGGGCGGGGGGCGCGGGCAGGGGCGGCTGCCAGAGCGGCGGGGACGGGCCTGGCGCCGGCGGCGGCGGAGGGGGCGCCGCGGGCGGGCGATGTGAGCGCGGCGCGCCAGGCAGGTGAGAAGCGCGGACCTGGGGCGGCAGGGGGCGGGCGAGGCGTGGGCGGAGCAGCGGGGCCGCGGGGCAGCTGGGGGCTGCTGTCCGGCTCCCTTTGGGCGCGGCGGGGCGGGCGTCTCCGCGCCTGGTCAGTGCCGCGGGCCGGCCGGCAGGAACCGAGGTCGGGCGCGGTCGGGCGGCGCGGGCACCTGCTCTGGCCAGGAGCGCGCCCCCAAGGGCCAGCCCGACTCGGCTGCGGAGTGCGGGGCCGGCGGCCAGGCCGAGGGTTGCTCCGGGGCAGCTGCCCTGGGTTCCCAGCCTCCGCCCGGGGCGTCTCTGTATCCCGGCTTCCGGGCCCGCGCCTGCGGGGGCGCTGCCTGTGGTGCCGGGGGTGGGGCTGGGTGGTTGAGGCCCCTGGACAGCAGGGCTGGGCCGGGGGTCGGCCCCTCGGGGAGCTGCCAAGGAGCCGCAGCTCACGCTGCCTTCTTTCTCCAGGTAAACAGGAGGCAGCGGCCGACTGCTTGGCCCTGGAGGTCTCCATGGTCACTTGAGCTTCGTCTGTCCTGCCATGAGGGGGAGGGGGGAGAGGGAAGTGGACTGGGGCTGACCTGGGGGTGTAAACAGTCTCCTGCTGTGGCTGTGGACTAGTTTGGGATCCTGTGTCTTGAGGTTTTCGGCAAGCTTTTTGCACTCTGGGCCTCAGTTCCCGTTGTGAGAACTGAGTTTAGTTCAGCTCGGTAAAGACCTAGTTGCACCGTGCAGTGTATATCTGAAATAGAAAGGGCTGTCCCTGGTTTCAGACACTTGAGTAGTTTTCGCTTGAAGACTTTTTGCAAGTGAAGACTTTTTTTAGCCACTTTACGCACTCAGACAGGTTTAAAGTGATTCCAAACAGCACTTTCAAAATCTCACCTTAATCATTCTTCATCCGTTGCTGTTGTCCCGTTTTAGTCACATTCCGTGGAGCTTTTGCATGCGCACATTTTGTTTATATTTGCCTATTTTTTCTTTGTTCCCTAGTCCAGGCCTTCTTTGCTTCACATCTGGATTATTGCAGCAGTTCTTAGCTGGTCGCTGACTCCAAGGTTCCCCCTCCCCCATTCTTCCTTTATGCTAACGCCAAACTTACACTATAGGAAGTCAGAAAATAGTTGAGTGTGTACTTGGCCTATTAAATGTCAAGATGCGCTTCCATGTGGTGGGGGAAAGCTGTAAACTTTTTTTTTGTCTTTTTGAGACAGGGTCTCTCTATGCAGTTCAGGCTGGCCTTGAGCTCACTTTTGTATCCCAGGCTAGTCTTGGATTCACATCAATCCTCCTGCCTCAGCCACCCAAGTGCTAGGATTATAGGCATGCGCCACCATGCCCAGCTGAAAGCTGTAAACTTTTCATGCTTAGTCTCCAAATAGCTTTACATTGGGTGCTGAGACATTACCTGTTAAAGAAATAATTTTCATGAGGCCAGGCAGTGTGCTGTAGAATTAACAAGGAGGGATAGAGGTCACTGTGGCGTGGTGACCAGGGAGGGCTATAGTGAAGGGGCCGGATTTGAGCTGCGTTTTCAAGGATGAATAGGATTCAGAGAGGAAGAGAGGAGTCCAGCCCAGTCTTTTGGCAGAGAAGGGCCCCTAAAGGAGATTAGGAACTTGGGCATGGTTCCTGAAAAAACTTGGAACACTAGGGCAGAGTTGAAAGTGTTCTAAAGGGGTCTGTGAGTGACAGGAGATCAGGGATGATACATGTACAGGAGACAGAAGGGAGAGGCTGGTGACTAGGTCTCCTAGGAGGCCGTGGCTGTGATGCCACAGCTCAGAGCTGAGGAGTCTTCTTGCCTGCCACATTGTGTCCAGCCATTGCCCGTGCTGTGTTTTCAAAGCTCTTCTCCTGCTGGCCCCACTCCACCCACCTGAACCTTCTTCCTGGCTTCTTCTCCAGGTCTGGCCCCTGCAGAAACTGCACTATGACTGCCTTGGGCATTGCTCCTGTTCTTTTCATCTGTGCACATTTTCCATTTCACTTCCTTCAAGCCCTGGCTGAAGATATGCTTCCTGCAGAGGGTGTTCCCTCACTGCCCTACCCCCACCACCCCTCTGTGGTACTTGGTTGAGGGCTTACTCCTCAGTTGTGGAGCTTGTTCTTCTCCTAACTGAAATAAGAGTGTGAGGACAGTGAGTCTTAATATTTTTCTCAGAACCCTGAGTATCCACGCAGTTCTGGACTTTGAGAATAAGTACTCAGATACTTCCTGGGTTTTGTTGGTAAACAACATTTTTTGTGTGAGTTGACTTTTTCTTGGAGAAGCTATTTCTGCTTATCAGTTTTCACTGTTGTGTATAGCTGATATCTAATGCTGCTATTTTCAGCTTTGATTCTTGGGGTGCAGATCCATGAAATGAATCTTTGAAACATTAAAATGTTTACTGCTGATTCTGGGAAAAGGAAAAAACCACGCCAATCTTTATTTGGAGGCCACAGGGAAAGAACATCAGCTTTGGAATCAGACCTGGGTTTGCATCTCTTCAGAGCTGCTTACTAGCAATGTGAACTTGAGCAGTTTATCAGATGTTTCTGAACCTTTTCCCTTGTTTGTACAGTGTGGGATAATAAAGTCCATTCCCTGGAGTTGTTAGGAGTTTTTATTTTATTTATTTATTTAATGTATTTGGACAGGGTTTCAGACTGTGCAGCTGTGACTCATAGTGATCCCCCGGTTTTCAGCCTCCCATTGCTGGGATTACAGGCGTGTGCTACCATACTCGATCTCAGTGGCTGGCTCAGTGTGTCTGAGGTCAGGGGCAGTGTGGCATGTGGTTCTGGAGATTGAACCCCATCCCTTTGCTTGCCTAAGCAGGTGCTTTGTCCACTGAGCTATCTTGCCAGCCCTGCTATGAGTATTTAAATGAAAATGTTAGGCAAAGGAGTTAGCAAAATTTGTGGAACCCCAGTAACTGGTTAATACATTTTCATGGTTATTATGTGTAAATTTATCAGGGTGGAAGAATGATAAGCCACCAAGCTCTGAACCACTGAGTTGTGAGTTTCTCAAAGCCTCTGAATCCTACTTCTGCTTTTCTGTTCAAGCCTTTGTAAAGAATGTCAGTATTATGAATTTGCAATGCCATCATGTTTTATTCCCATTTATTTCCATGTTACTGTGAAGTCTGCTTAATGTTTTTCATATTTCTTGTGTCTATTTAATGTTTTGTAGCTGAAAAGTGCTGATTTAGCTTAGTGAAGGTCATCAACAAGTGCAGTTTTAAGTTTCTCATGATTGTTTTCTGGTTGTTCATGGCCTAGAAAACCTCGTGGAAAAATGCAGTTCAAGGTGAGCTTTTTTTTTTTTTTTGAGACAAGATCTTGGCTGGTTTTGAACTCCCTATGTAGCATAGGCTGGCGTCAAACTTGCAGTGATCCTCCTGCCTCAGCCTCCTGAGTGCTAGAATTACAGGCATGTCCCACCATGCCCTATTGGACTTTCTGTTGTAAGAAGCAGATCATAATGTATATTCCAGTGCACCTGAAATGCCAGTAGTAAAAAGACAAGATGCTCTTCCTCAATATATTTTTATGTTGAGTTCTTTGCCCTGAGAAAGCTTTTACTTTTTTTTTTTTTTAATACCCGAAATACATCCTTAATTCATGATTAAAAATTAAGACTTTGAGTATGGTGGCACATGATGGTAATCCCAGCTACTCAGGAAGCTGAGGCAGGAATATTTACTGCTTGAGCCCAGGAGTTCCAGGCCATCCTGAGTAGCATACTAGACCCTGTTTTAAAACAACAAAAAATATACAAAATTCCCCAAGGATTTGAAACATCTTTTTGCCTACTTCATTGACAGAGTAAAAAGAATGGACATTTTGCAGGGCAATAGCTGCAGACCATTTGAGCTATACCTTGTGAGCACTTGATGGTCACTGTGTCAGACCCAGCATGACTTTGTCTGTGTAGTGTGTCCTTAAATGAGGATTGTCTTTCCATTTGAAGTTGATTAAAACTCGTGCATCTCAGCAGGATAGCTGGATTAAAGTTTATTCTCAGGCTGTAGGAGTTATGACTCTGGAGACTGACAAGTGTGGGTTCAAATGCTGGCTTAGCTAGGCCTTAGCAGAGTGACCTTAGTCTCCATGTCCTCAGCCATAGGTTGGGGAATAGCTGCAACAACTGTCTCAAAGTGGCCTCGGTAAGTACAGAGCTTACTTAACACGATGTACATAGTAGGAGCTCAGTAACTGCCAGTCCTTATCATTGCTAGTGAAGTTAAAGAGGCCATTCCTCTCCTGTTTGCAAAGCTCAGAAGCAGCTTCTGATGTTTCACTTTAGCTAAGACAAATCTCACCCTCTCAGAATTAGTGTATCTGAGCAGACCTGGAGAATGTTAACGCCTTGGTCGGAAATGTAACAGTTTGGATAAAAATGTTCCTTCAGATTCACATGAATTAATGCAGTAAGAACTCTAAACTTGTTTTCCTTTAAATTAGGATGAGTGCTTCATGAATATCCATCACAGAATGCCATTTTCTTTTATTTTCTTTCTTTCTTTCTTTTTTTTTTTTTTTCCTTCCTTGCATTGGGTTTCAGTAGCACCAGAATGTTTTATGCAGCCCTGGTGATATTCGGCTGCTGCTGCTTTCCAAAGGATTAGATTGTAGCTCATGACAGCTCAGTTTTAGTTTTGATCTAGACCCGAGCAGAAATATCTAGAAAAGTTATTTTTATATAGTTGTTACTGCTGTTACCATGCCTTTTCTCTCCAGTGCTTCAGTCTGTGGTCTTTTTAATGACATTTTTGTATGAGAGTGAAAATTAGAGATCTTCAGTTTGTGATGGAGAAAGCCTAGTTTGAGCTGCATGCATCTCAGGTGTCAGCAAGTGACTGAAGCCAGCAGGTGCAAATCTGAGTTTGGAATCAGGAGCATCTTGTATGAGAATAATGGGTAGGTACCTCGTGGTGCCCTAAACAACTTCCAAATCTGTAGCTTTCTTTTCCTTTATTGGAATGAAACTGGGTATTTTTAAACGAAGAATAGCATCTTGTGAAGCAAATTAGAGTGTTTCTAGGTTAGGTGAGAATAAGCCACCTTGCTGGATTTGCCTTCTGCCAGATCCTGTTCTCCACCCTAGAGGTGTTCAGTAGGAAGGGTTCAGAGCTGAGGGTGTGGCTTCAGTGGGAGTCACCAGCTTAACTTAAGTTGTCTGCAGACTCATGCTCAGAGCCTGCCCTGTGCACACCTCGTGGGGCTCTGGGCCTGCAGTCCCTGCCCTCAGAGAGCTCATCTAAGAGTTGAATGGCTTAGTGGTGTATGAAGCTCCTCAAAAATGAGCACAACTCCACCAGCTTTGTCCTTACTCTACTTCAGTTCTAGCTGTTATTATGCAGAGATATGGCTAAGGCTTTACCCAAGAATATTGCAGAGGATTTCTAGGTTGTTTGGCCCAGGTGACATAAAAGTCCCTTCTGACCAGGGGTGGTGGTGCATGCTTGTAATCCCAGCATTTGGAAGGCTGAAACAGGAGGATTGCTGTGCGTTGGAGGCCAGCATGGACTACACACAAAGTAGAATTTTACTTACTATTTTTAATTGGTAGAAATGCTATTTTAGGAGAGCTCTGAGTACAAACGTTACCTTTTTCTTGAGATACAGTACTCTTGTATCTTTGTTGGAGTACCTTTTATCAGAAGCAAGCTTTTTTTTTTTTTTTTTTTTTTTTTTTTTTTTTCTGTTCTGAGCTCTTTTTCTTTCCCACTAGGAACCTCATTTTACTACCACTACCCTTTTATATAGTTGCAATTTTGGTTACTCCCCAGTCTGTGTTTCTCTCTCACTGAACTCACCCTGTCCTGCTGGGGCTGACTTTTATCCATAGATGTGAATGTCTCTCTCATTTTGCAAGTCCTGTCAAGTCCTCTGGACTTGCGTTCAGAGGGTCTGCCCCAGACTTGCATTTGTGTCCTCTCGCCCAGGGTTGAAGCCACCCCCCAGCCCCCTACACCGTAGCACTCCTCTGCTGTGTCCCTCCTTTTACACTGCTTGGGCTCAGGCCCCATCCGCTTGCATTCTGCTCCTGTCATTCCTTCTGTCTGGAGCATTCTTTCTGTTCCTTTTAAAATGCAAGACCCTGTTCAAAAATATCTTCCACCATGAGGTTTTTCTTTGTTCTGTTTGGATTTTTTAAAAAAATCTTTTTTGTTAAAAGTAATCAGTTCTGTCATTGTTGCACATAGTTCTTTGTTTCTGCTATAATTGTCTGCTTGATATAATAATTATCCATTTGCAGCCTGTCTTTCTCCTCTAGATTTGTTAGTTTAAAATATTACATATTTTTAAGGTAAAAACCATGTCTTAAAAAAGAACATAGCTGTATGACTTAAAATACTCAAAAAGTTTAGAATAAAGAATTTCTTTTTCCTCTCCCCGTCTTAAGTTCTTCTCAAAAGTGATTGCTGTTAATAGGATGGTGTGATTCTTTTCAGAGTGAGTGTAGCAGTACATACACTCGGCTCTGAACAACACAAGCTTGAACTGTACTGGTCCACATACACGTGAGTTTTTTCTTGGTTGTCTTTTTTGGAGATTTGCAACAATTTTAAAAAACTTTGTTAACAAGCCATATAGCCTAAAAAAGTTGGGAAAAAATTAGATATCTGAGTCACAGTGCTTAAACATGTGTAGTCTATTTTGTCATTTGCTATGATAAAATATATAGAAATCTATCATGGAAAGTTGAAATAGAAATATATCAAAACTGATGCACACAGACTATAGACAGTGCTATTTGTGGGCAAGAGGAATGAATGTAAATAAGCATAAAGACTCAGTATTTACTCATAATTGCATAAAATTAGCCATAGTATAGTACATGCTACTGCTGTAATCTCTTAGCCACCTCCTGTTGCTATTGTGGTAAGCTCAAGTGTTGAGAGTATCCACTCAAGTCATCTGTGTGATGCTAATCATCTTTATCTCTCTTCAGTAAATTGCATGTGGCACTAAAAAGTGATCTCTTGAGGTTCTCATGTGGTTTTCACTATAATATATACAATGTGCTAATTAGCTGTTTGCAAGCTATTAGGTTTTGGAGTCAAAAGTTGCATATGGACTTGACTATTGGGGTAGGGGTCAGCATGATAACCCTCATATTACTGGAGTCAGCTATAAGACTGGAGGGGTAGTTGTTTTTAGAGTAGTTGCCTAACAACTATGAGACTCCTGTGTTTAGTTCTCAGTACTAAAAATAAAAAGTCAGCTATAGTTATTCCTTTGAGAAATGGGCACTCACTAAGAAAATCATATGTACATTTACATTGTTTTGTATCTTGCTAATTGGTTTTGGTTAAATCTTGGAGCCTTTTCCATTACCAGAATATACAAATCGATCTATTCTTTTTGATAGCTGCATGGTAGTTCACTGTAAATTTCTTTTAGTTTTTTTGTATGTCAGGCTGGCCTGGAACATGTGCCAATCCTTCTGCCTCTGCCTTCCTAGTACTAAAATTACAGATGTGTGCCACCACACCCAGCACTTATTTTTGTTGTAGACATGGAGTTTCAGTTTCATTGTGTTATTCAGCCTTCACAGTTGGTGGGGCTGGGTATAGTGGTGCATACCTGTAATCCTAGCACCTGGGAGGCTGAGGCAGGAGGATGGCTGTGAGTTTGAGGTCACCTTGGACTACATAGTGAATTGAAGGTCAGACAGAAATGCACACGCCAAGACCCTGTCTTAAGAAAAAAAGGACAACAGAGTTGGGGGGACTTATGGGTATATGCCACTGTGTCTAGCCTGGAGTTGTGTGATTTTTTTAACCAGTCTTCTTTTGCGGTGCCTTTTTTGGGGTATGACAATTGAAATGCTTAGTAGTCATCTTCATTACATATATACTAGTATATTTTGTAAGCACTTTATTTTTGTACGCTCAATTTTTAGCAGTTACTTGTGGTCCAAAAAGCAAATGATAGATATTACCAATTTATCCCTCTGGATTACATTTGCTAGCTATTTAAAAATGTGTGCAAGTGTGATGGTTTAAAAATGGTATTTCTTGACCTGGAGATATAGCTCAGTGATAAGCAGTTGTTTAGCATATATGAAGCCCTAAGTTTGTTCCCCAGCACACACACCAAAAATTCCAATATTTTCAAAATTTAAGTATCTTTCATCATGAATAAAGTTAAAATATCTTTTCATAGCCTTTTTGTCCATTAGCTTTTTTTTTTATTTTTTATGTTTTTAACTGTGTCTTTCCATTCTTCAGTAAGGTTTTGGTGTTAGCTCAGTTTGATGTATAAATGTAAGGATTTGGAAGGTACCCCTCTGTCAGATACGCATGATTTTTCTCTCAGTTATTTATCTTGTGGCCTTGGGAGAGAGGAGTGTTATGTTGTCATACATTTTTCTTTTGTCAGGTGCATTGTTTCTGAAATTTATGTTAGTATATATTAATTAATACATAGTGTTTTAAAGTTACTTCTTGATGATTTGTAAATCTTTTCAAAATATTGATGTAAGAATATGATGGCATTAAAGGGGATTAAAAATAGGACCTTCCATAAATTCCCTGAGACCTTTTAGGAAAGTAATAAACATGAATCAGCTCTGAACACTCAGGAGCTGTGTTGCCTGCTGAGGTGCCTTGTAGTTTGTGTGATCCTGTAGTGCTGTGGTACAGAAGGGCAGCAGCAGCTTCTTAGGTCTTTTGCTCTTACCCAGTAGGAGCCTGGTGAAGGAAGAGCTGAAGCTCTAGTCACGGGTGACCCTTCTCAGGCTCAGCTATGTGTAAGATTATGGTTGTTTTCCCTGCCTCACAGAGTGCCTTTGTGTTCTGAAGCACAGGTAAAATGTATTTTTCTTAGAGAGCTTTGGAACCTGGATTTTGGCATATAATTTCTTTGTTTGCTGTATTCAGAGCAGTGTCTTGTCCTGATGCATGGCCTCAGTGATGTGTTGTTCTGTAGCTTTTTCTAACGGGATCTTGCATAGATTTCAAGAAGCTTTGCTTACTAAACCTGCCACTATGTGGTCTTGAATTGGGCTTTTGTTTTCTTTTCCTTTACCTTTTACTGCAGGTCTGTTGGAGGAGTAGCCAGGCTGGCTTGGGTGGTAGACAGGCCTGTCCTGCTTTCTCTGGCTGTACCCCTAGTGTCATGCTGCATGAATGGCCTCCATCCTCTGGGTGCCCATTCTGCCCCAGCTCCATTGCATGAGTGTCCATTTCCTTCCAAAGCTGCTGATTTTCCCTGAGCTCATCTTGACAGTCTGGCTTCTGCTGCTGTCCTTCAGTGCCGTCAGATTTGGCTTCCTCACTGCTCAGTTCTTCCTGAGTTCACCTCCCAGCTCCTGCTGCATGTGTCTTGTTTGAACGCCAAGCTCAATACCTTGAACTGTGTTGAACTTGGGCTGACCCCTGTGTCTTCTTGGCAGCATCTGCTCTCTGGTTCTTCCACCTTGAAACACAACCTTGAAACACTGAAGGACCAGTCACTTGAGCTCTAGCTCTGTAGTTTCTAATTAATTGGGGCTTTAGCATGTAAAGGTGGTTTTTGTGTTTAAAGCAGGTAAAATGAACTAGGATAAAGGGATCTAGGAGGAAAGGGGGGATCAAAGCTGTGAATATGGAAGTCGTAAGGCATTTCAACCAGAGGGCCCACCTGAGGTTACTCTGCATATAGCCTGGACCTCTACAAGTGATTTTAATCCAGAAAGAGGGCAATTTTGATCTGGGAGGAAGGTGCTGTAGTTAACCTGAAGATCTTGATTGCTTAGTGAGAGAGGATGTGCTTTTGTGATTTTGATGGATGTTTCCACTAGAATGCTCTCATTTGCCCTTATTCTCCATCCTGGGCCTCCCTCTTTAGGAAGGTGTTTGTCACCTGTCCCTGTCCCGCCCTGGGACTGGAGTATCTTTTCCTCTCAGCTCCTTCTGTCTTCCTCTGGCTGTCCTGTTCCCTTGGGCAACATAAAGCTGGAGAGGAGGGGTTATTGTTCAGGGAATCTAGGCTAGAAAATTGGAGCAGTCAGCCTCTTGGAATCTTGGTTTTTCTCATCTCTGAAATGAGGTAATAGTAGTGTTTATCTCTTTGGGGAAGGTCAGGATTCAGTGGATAGATGGTAAGCCTTTGTGTCATGCCTGGCTTGTACCAAGCGGTCAGCGCCTCGTGCTTACTGATGGTGGTGCTGGGCAAGGACTTTCCCAGGTAAAGAGGGAAGGCTGAGGTGTAATTGGAGATAGCAGTCACCCGTTTACAGTTTCTGTGACTGGTATGGGAGGCCTGCAGAAGTGGAAGTGGGAAGAATATTGGTCACTTGAGACCAGTGCTGGCATCATGTGGCATGGCAGAAGCTGTTTCCAAAGGTGTGGTGTGGTGCTTTTTCATCGTAAGAAACTTAAGAATTCGGGCTGTGGATGTAGCTCTGTGGGAGAGCTTTGGACCTACTGTGTGGTTCTGTCTTCAGCACCGAACACCCCCTCCCAAATTTTTAAAGTAAAAAATTGGAAAAGCAGGTGGATTAGCTTCTTGTCAATTGATGGAGCATAAAAGGCCTATGAAGAAGTTGAGGAGCCAACAGTTCTTTGCGGCTTAGTCTTTTCTTTTTTTAAAGAAATGTTCACATTTATATCCAGAGTACAGTTTTTACAAATAAAAGTTAAATAAACATTGTGAAAGTATTAATGGTAATATAAAAATTCACAGCTTAAAAAATAAAATAAAATTGACAGCTTATATATACTTGTTTTTAAAATTAAAATATACCACTGCAAATGTCTAGTTTGAGCATGTCTTTTGTTTATTGTAGTGTGAAGGAAAAAGACCTATGATTAATCTGCTAAATTAAGAATACTGATTCTGTTGTTTTTAGTGAGTAGAATAACAAAATTCATTATTGTTTTCTGAAGCAGCTGCAAACTTAATCTAATTGAAAAACTAATATAAATCACTACTCCGCATTATCAAAAATGAATTCCATTCCCTTATCTCCCTGACTTGGGAAGAATCTGCATTAAGTTTGCATCAAACTGCAAGACTGGGACTTTTACTCATCTTTGAATTCCCTTTGGTTTTGTGTATGTAGGCGATTGATATCGAATGAATATTTCCTATAAATGTAGGAAAATAATTTAAAACCCCAGCTAGTATGCCATTTAGTGATTGCAATTAAACTTCATACTTGCAGCAGTAATTTCCTTAATTTGCAAGGAGCTCTGACAATTCAAGAAGAAAAGACAAATGTCAGGAAAGGATAGGCAGTTCAAAGACAGATTACCATTAAACACGAGAGGAGGTGTCATCCTCATTTATGAATAACGCATGCACAGGCGAACAGTGAGCTACCATTTTTCTCCTGTCAGTTTGGCAAAAGTGAGACAGTTTGTAGGCGAGCAGGCTGCTCTTCCCTGTGCACTTGGTGAAAGAATAGCCACTTCCATTTTTACAGGGTAATTTGGCATTATCAACTGAAATGAAAAACCTCACAATTCCTATGCTAGAAGTTACAAAAGAAGGCCAAGATGTATGAAACATATGTCGCCATTCTGTGTTTGTAATGGCTGTTTAAATTGCTTCCTGTTTTTGGTATCAGTTGAAACAGCTATCCATGGAATGCTATGAAGTCGGAAAAAATGAGGTCAGTGAGTGTGCTGCTTGGAAAGATTGTAAAGCATATTAAATATATTTCTTAACAGCAAGGTACAGAAGTTTATGCTGGTCCATGTTTAAAATTTCTCTGAACGGATATAAAAAACCCCTCCAGTGGTTAGCTCTGGGAAGAGGGACTATAGCTGAGGGGAGTTTTGCTGTTTTATTTTCTATACTATGACCTGAAGTCCTGTCATAGCATATATGTATTTTAAAGATAAAATTAATTTAAAACCGACCTAACATTAAATAAATAAATAAACCGACCTAACATAGATATAGACACACTGATGTACCAGGCAAGGGCAAAACTACGACCTGCTGGGAGCCAGCGAGTAGCCCATTGGGAAACTGTCAGTTCAGAGGGGTGGAGGATTTTGTTTGAACTTGATGTATCTACAAAAGGTTCTGACCTTATCTACCCAGGGGCCCTTGGACCTGCCTGATGAATCTGACCATGGAGTATACAACTTGTGATTATCCTTCTGCTCTTTAGCCTAGTTAATATACCTAGAAACTGAGATTAACAGTACTGTAAATTTACTCTCCTGGTCTGTCAGAAGTTCTAACACGAGTGTTGCTTATTAGCAGCTCCAGGGAAAAGTCTTTGATTTCATTGTCGCTGCCTAAAGAAGTGTTAATGCACAAGAGAGGAGAGCAGAGCAGAGCGCTTCCTTTCTCTATGTGGAGAAGAATGGAATCCCTCTTACGTGTTAATCATAGTGTTTCGGTTGGTTTCCTCTTCTGTATTTTTTCTTTTTCGAAGTTTGTTATTTTTGATGTGTGTTTGCAATACATGTTAATTACATAGATCTTGGGGAGTTGCTGAACGTACACATCCGTCTTGATCTCTTTTACCCCCTTCTCTCCCTTCCCCAGGTTCCCTTCTCATCCCCATGGAATCTACCACCCTGTTTTCTTTGAAGTGTTCTCTACTTTTTTTCTAAGATAAAAAGCCACACACAGGAGGAGGTCTCACTGTGAACCTGTTTTCAGTTTTACATTTTATTTGAGAAAAGCTTTATTGCTGTCATTTCTCTTGCAGCTTTTTTGCCCAGGAGTCTACAGCTTTAAAAAGGTGAACACTTTCCTTCTACCTTTCATTCCACAAGTCCCTGCTTAAGCATCTTGTGTCATGAAAATAAGAAATAAGTTACCATCATACCTCTCCTCAGGTGTCAGTTGGGGTGCATTTTTGTAAGTTTTGCCATTTTGAGAAAGAATTGTGTCTTTCATGAATTTTATTTACTGATGAAGAGGTTAAATATTTTTTTCTGTTTAAGTTCTGGTTTTTCCTTTCTGTTTTTTAAAGCATCTGTTCACATTCATTGCCTATTTTTTAATTGTCCTATTTGGTCTTGTTAATTTATGAGTCTTATACTTTTCTCTGTGTATGTTGTAAAGCATTTTTCATAGTTTGTTTTATTCTTTTATGTTTTTTTGAGACAGGGTTCGTAGTGTAGTTCCAGCTGACCTTGAACTCACTAGGTAGCCTGGGCTGGCCTTGAACTTGTGTCCTCACTAACACTCTCCACATCTGATACTGAGGATTGAATTTGAGGACCTCACACCAAGCTATGTCGCCAGCCCCTTTTTTGAAACAGAGTCTCAATAAATTGTCAAGGTTGGGTAAAAATTTGTGATCTTGCTTCAGTTCCCAGAGTGCTGGGATGACAGGTATGTGCCACAGCACTTGGCTTATTTTCTCAATTTTCACAAATGGCATTTTAAGAAGAAGCATAGATGGACTTATTAGACAGATTTAAAAAAAAATAAGATCTTACTATGAAGTTCAGGCAGACCCTAAACTTACTATGTAGGAAAGGTTGCCCTCTAAGATCCTCCTGCCTCAGCCTCTTGAGTGCTAGGATGCAGGCATGCGCCTACTACGTCCGGTATAGACAAAATTTTAAGAGTACACACAGAGAGAGTGCAGATCCTCCACAAGGAAAGAGATACCTTGTGGTCTTGAGCTGAGGGTATTTATGGGGATTTAGGGTGTCTCTAAGTTGAATTATCTAGGATGTGTATTCTAGTAGAGCTTTTAAAAAAATATACAACAGTTTTAATTTTATAGTTAAACCCTCGTATCTACCTTCTGTTGCTTAGAAATGCCTTCTCCATAGGTTATTTTGGGTGTGCTCTACTTCTATCAGAATCAGAAGGGATATAGCTCATATTCAAATTCCCTAAGAACGTTTATTTTAATATGATGTTAATAATTGTTCTCTTTTACTGACAGACTGAAATGGCCTGCAAGGCTAACTTAGTCTGATTTCTGCCCGCCCCAAGAGCCTCGTGTGGCCTTTACCCTTAGCCTTCGGCCTGGAGCTGTGCGGCTACAATGCTTCCAGCACGCCCTTCCTTCCCAGCCTAGGCTCTTTATGTCTTTGCAGAAGTAATTCCTACTGTTTGGAGAATTTCCCTGCACCCTCCCCCCCAACAGATCTGGTGAGTCTTTACTCATCTTTTGATTTCATTTCAAATAGCATTTGTGCAAGTGGCCTTCTCTTACTACTGCTCCATTATGAGAGATCTCAGCATACTTATGATTTATGGTGAGAGAGCTGTAACTCCCTCAGGTCGCTAATGCCTGGCACATCCTAGACGCTCAGAACGTATTTACCAAGTGAATTACAGCCTAATCCTGCACTAAGTTTGGCTAGAGTTTTCCTTTCTAAAATTTCTTTAGTATTTTAGACTTGTACCCTCTAATTTGATAGTCCCTGGTCATCTGACCATAGATCACTTGAAATGCAGTTTGTCCAAATTGAGACATGTTATATATATAAAATACACGTCAGATTTAAGAGACTTAGTAGGAAAGATAGAATTTAAAATGTACTTTTCTAATCTAATACTGATTATATGCTGCAATAGTGTTTTAGATATATTGGGCTAAATATAATATAAAAAAATGTATTTGTGAGGTGTGGTAGCACAGTCCTGTAATCCCAAAACTCAGGAGGCTGAAGCTGAGGCTAGAGGACCACCTTGAGTTTGAGGCCAGCCTGGTCTACATAGTTAACTCAAGACCAGCCTAAACTATATATAGCAAGACCTTGTCTGAAAAAAAATAAAACAAAACAAAAATAAATATCTGGTAGACTGAGGGTAGAATGCTCTGCCAAGCACCCATGAGCCCTGAGTTTGATCTCTAGCACTATAAATGCTAAGAAACATTAACTGTACATGTGGCTTCTATTTCTATTGGACATCAGTGCTCTGTGAATCTTAAAATCATTTAGTTGCATTTCTGAGAATATTTTCCATTGGGCTACACTGAATTTTTAAATTCAGGTTGGAGGAAGGTGTCCCTTTTTCTAGAGTTTCCAGCCAGTATGTTATAGTTCTTCACTTATGTATTTTTGCATTTGTTGAGGTAACATATTTTTCTTGTTATTGGCCTTATCATTCTAGGTATTTTATAGTTCCTGTTGCTGTATTGTTGGTTGTAACTTATATATATTACCTGGTATTTTTATGTACAGTTATTTTTTTAAACTGTGAACTTCTCAGATCCTGAGTCTAACACAGCAAATAATTTGTTTTCACTTGTGTTTTCTATGTCAGTTGTCATATTTGCATGTAACAGCAATTTGTCTCCTCCTTTTTAATGGCGGTGTGCTTTGATTTTCCCTTGTCTTGTTGCTTTGGCTAGATGTTCCAGAACAAAGTTAAGTAAGAATAATGATAGTGAAAAACCTTGTCTATCTTCCAGCCCCTGATGGGAATGCCTTTACTAAAGTACTTACCAGAATGTGCCCCAGGGAACACTAATTCTTTGGAATATTAATGTGTGTACCTTGAGAAAAGAGTTCCACAGTGAAATGACTTGCAAACTGCTGAGGTAAACAGAATGCTTGTCTGCAGGACTTTTCAGCTGGGGTATTATGCTAATGTATTTTTAATCCCTAGCAGGTAAGGATATTGGGGCTAGCCCTTGGGCTTGTGTTGTTTTGAATATGTTTTTGGAAATGCAGACATAATGTTTCCTTTTTAAGGATAATGGTCGTTTTGCAGTAGACACTATTAAGGAAGTATTGTTCTATTTCTAACTTATTGAGAGTATTTTTCCCTTACTGTGAAAGAATATTTAACCTTCTCAAGTGGATTTTGGTATTTGGTCATGTGGGGTTTTCTCTTTTGACTTTCTAATATTATAGAGCATATTTGTGTATTTCCTAACATGTCATCCTTACATTTGTGAAGCAGCTATTCTTTTTTCTTAAGCAATTATTCTTGTTCATAATGTACTCATTTAATATGTTATATTTCCTAGTAGTTCTGTTAGTACTTTAAAATCTACTTAGATGAAGTAGACAGTGTTCCTCTTTATGCTGTTTGTCATCTTCTGGTATGAAATTTGTGCCAGATGAACTGAGATGCTTTAAATGTTTCTACATGCGTCTAGAACAGTGTGAACGGCCTGAAGATCATTTGTGCCTTAGCACTTCTGTTTCTTTTTTATTTAGTTCTGCCAATTTATGTTATCCTAAAAATATGTCCATTCCATACAGATTTCAAATTGATTTCAGTCATAAGTCTAGGACAAATAAAGACACAGTATATCTCTTTAGCTAAAATTTCTTAACTCAAATTGTGGCATGATTTTTAAAATTTTGGTGTGCTATAGTCACATTAGATGATTGACCCTTTCCTGTGCCTGACATTTATTGCATGTTATCTTAACATTTCTCGAAGTTTTTTTCTGATTGCATGCTATTTTCTATTAATTGTTTGCTTGTTTTATTGTTGTTGGTGTTTCTTTTCTTTTGTCTTTTTCTTTCTTTCTTTTTTTTTTAGGTACTGGGGTTCAAACACTCAGAATCTTGCACTTGCAAAGCAGGCACTTGTGCCACTGAGGTATCTCCCTGGGCCAATGATGTTTTTTCTAAGCCCCCAAAATTTCATTATGAAAACTTCTGATAAATCAGGAGTGGGACACAGTCCTGTAATCCAGAACTCAGGAGGATTGAGATGGGAGATTCTGCCAAGAGACATGTTCTTTCTCACAGTGGGCACTAGCAAGTACAAGCCCTACTTAGACAAATTAACAATTTAGTGAAATCCTGTTTTAAAATACAAATTTTTAAAAGGTCTATCTGAATATATTGTTATGTGTAAGGGCCCTTTAATCTCTAGTACCAAAACAGTAAAAATTCAAACATCAAAAAGTTGAGGGATTTTGCAGCACTCAGATACTCTCCAGCTTGCCTTCCCATCACCATTAACATACTATCATGTTTGCTTTTTCATGTATCTTTCCATCTGTTACTTAGAGAAATTCTCAATTAAGTTGAAGATGGATGAAACTTCACTCTTGAGACTTTCTTGCTACAAATTCCTGTTTCATTTATTTCCTAAGTGCTTTCATTCGATTTTGATTTTTTTTTTATTTTTTATTTTTGAATACTTACTAAGGAGGTTTTTTTTTTTTTTTTTTTTTTTTTTTTTTTTTTTTTTTTTTTTTTTTTTTTTTTTTTTTTTTTTTTTTTTTTTTTTTTTTTTTTTTTTTTTTTTTTTTTTTTTTTTTTTTTTTTTTTTTTTTTTTTTTTTTTTTTTTTTTT